>MU541276.1:1376496-1550964 GCA_024362625.1 Silurus asotus | reverse complement strand
AGAGAGAGAGAGAGAGAGAGAGAGAGAGAGAGAGAGAGAGAGAGAGAGAGAGAGAGAGAGAAAGAGATAAAGGAGAGGAGGCCAAGGTTTTTTTTGACTAGCTTGTTGATTAGCTCTTTTGTTACTGAGGGGTTGTGCTTCAATAATACAGCTGCCATGCCATGTTCATATTTCATGTAGTGGCCTATCACTACTCATAGTGTCTCCTGGAGTCCTTTTCAGAGGACAATTCCATAATTCAGACCTATAGACAAGCGTGTATACTGTGCGAATGATAACTGGATATCACATACACTATATTTCCAACTGTATTGGGCCACCTGACCTTTCCTGCTATATGTGATAGATTTTTTTCCAAACTGTTTCCACAAAGCTGAAGGCACTCAATTGTAGTGACAGGGACGTCTTTATAATAAAATTTTGCATTCACTTAAACTTCGAAACCCAAAACTGTTCCAGCATGGCACTGCCCCTGTGCACAAAGTGAGCTACTTGAAGATCTGGTTTACATGCTTTGGAGAGGAAGATCTTGAGTGGCCTGCTATAGAGCTCTGATCTCATCCCTACTGAACACCTTTGAGATGAATTGGAATGTTGCACCCCAGGCCTCCTCACCGACACATCAGTGCCTGCCTTTAGTAACAACCTTGTGGCTGATGAACACATATATCCATAAGCACACTCCCAAATCTACTGGAACATCTTCCCAGAAGAGTGGAGGAAATTATAAGAGCAAATTGGGACTAAATGTGGAATGCAATGCTCAGAAATCACATACCGTACTTATGACCAGTGACCCAATACCTTTGGAAATATAGTGTATACACATCACACATTCAAACCGCACATAATTTTGCTCCACTAACACTATGTGACACAACTGTACAGGATGTCTATGGATGCGGTTTCATGAAATGTTGCCTTTACTTGAACTAGGAGACCCAAACCTTTTCCAGCATGACAATGCCTCTGTGCACAAAGCCAGCTCCATAAAGGTCTGCTTTACATCATTTGGAGTGGAAGATCTCCTGCCATAAATCACAGATCTTAACGTTATTTAACATGGGATTAATTGGAATGCTGTCTGCACCCCAGGCTTCCTTTACTAATACTGTAGTAATACTAATACAGTAGCTACAGTATAACATATGCCATATTGTAGTCAGTGATACATGAGAAACTGATCAGCCCAAAAGATGTAGCGTGTTTCCAAATTTAAAGAGAAAGTTGTCTGCACATAGTATCTGAAAACAGGAAGACACAGAAGCCATGTGTCATTATCATGACTAAGTGACTCATTATTTGTACTTTATTTGTATTATAGCTGCTTATTAGACCATATTTTACAAGGCAGTTGAATTATTGCATCAGGATGAGTGCACTCATTTTGTGAATGATCCAGTATTGTTTATCTCATTCCTGCCTTTTGCTTTGTGCTTCTGCTTTTGATGCTACTGCAGACATCAGGAGTTGAGGGAGGTTGTAGCTTAGTGATCAAGGCATTGGGCTTTGCTGCCACTCCTGGACTCCTAAACAAGGCCCTTAACCCCATAGCTATTAGTTAAATGTAAGCCACTCTGTATCAGAATTTCTGCAAAATGCTAAAAATGTAAATGCTTTTTTATTGTGCCATGTTACTTGATTTGTTTAAAGTTTTGAATTTCTTCTTATCTAGTCCTTTTTTTCAAGCTCTTCTTACATACTGAGGCTAATTCAGCCTTAGATCCCTATGTTACAATATTAATGCACTAATTCCATTATGTTTCTATATTAAGATATCATAAACACAGGATAGTATAGTGGACAAAATACAAAACTATACAAAAGCCCACAAAGATTAGATGTTTCATGAATATTAATGAAAGGAGTCTTTAGGTCATGACTACAATTTTGTAGATTTAAATAGAGAACTATCCGGTTCCCTGGTGATCTAGTGGTTAGGATGCGCCGTTCTCACGGCTGCGGCCCGGGTTCCAGCCCCGGTTAGGGAACCAACCCCATTAGGCTTGCACAAGCTAGTGCACTCTTAGTGCTGGTCCCAAGCCCGGATAAATGGGGAGAGTTGCGTTAGCAACGGCATCCAGCGTAAAAACGTGCCAAATCGAATATGCGGATCATGAATACGGATGATCCGCTGTGGCGACCCCTAATGGGAGAAGCTGAAAGAAAGAAATAGAGAACTATCCAGTTTAATGCAAATACATTATAAAGGGGTGCCACAAGGTTCAGTTATGGGACCCCTGCTTTTCACAATAAACATGCTTCCCTTAGAAAATTTTATTAGAAGGCTTGGAATTAGCTTCCACTGTTATGCCGATGATACCCAATATATATCTCATCAAAATCAGGCGAAACATCTCAAACCTCAGAAGGGATAAACACACATAATTCTCTTTCATTTTTAAAGTTCTAAAAAGCTGCTTTGAGACAATGTCCACTGTGAATAGCGCTATAGAAATACATTTGAACTTAAACTTGACTTATTTAGTAGCACAATGAATCACACATCAATCGAATCTACATTCTGTACAGTGCATTCACAAAGTATTCACTTTATTCATTTTTGTTGCAATTTTTTCTTCATTAATCTACACTTCCCATAATGACAAAAAGAAAACAGAATTCTAAAAATGTCTGTAAATTTTTTTACTAATTAAAAAACATGAAAACATGTACATAAATATTTAGACCCTTTACTTAGTACTTAGTTAAAGCCCCTTTGGCAGAAATTACAGCCTTAAATCTTTTTAGGTACGACTCCAATCCAGCTTTGCACAGCTGGATTGGAGGATTTTCTGCCATTCTTTTTTTTTAGCAAATCTTATCTATCTGGTTCAGGTTGGATAGGGGCTGTCAGTAGACAGCTGATTTCAGGTCTTTTCAGAGATGTTCAATAGGGTTCAGGCCAGGGCCCTGGCTGTGCCATTATAGGAAATTCACTAAATTGTCCCTAAGCCACTACTGTGTTGTCTTGGCTGTGTGCTTAGGGTCATTGTTGTGTAATAATGTGAATGTTTGGCCCAGACTGAGGTCCTGAGCACTATGAAACAGGTTTTGTTGAGGATATCTCTGTAGTCTATTTAGCATTCCCCAACCCTGACCAGTTGCCCACTCCCTGCTACAGAAAAAACACTTCCACCATCATGTTCAGCAGTGATGGACAATAAAGTAAATGTAATTCGTTACTGTACTTGTCGCTTTTTAGCGTATCTGTACTTTACTCAAGTATTTTCATTTGGGGAGACTTTTAATTTAACTTGATGTCAGCCTGAAAGAACGAGCAGAAGCTGAAGTTCAACAGAACAGAGCTGTGTTTAATGAGGAAGGGAATGTAGAGAAACCAAACCAGCTATAAACATGGGAACACAGGATACACCAGCAAAGAGTAGTTCATATATCTACAGGGTAGATCCTCAATGAGATAAATCCAATAAGTGAATACTCAACGAGATAGTCTATAAGAATCGTAGTCATAAGGTCCAGTGATGTTCTCCAGACTAATCAGTAGTGTGCTTATGTGGTGTGTGTGCTGATGTGTGTCAGGTGTGTGTTATTAGTAGGACGGGGAGCTGCTAGGAGGAATGTGTGCGTCAAGTGAAGGTGTGGCTGGTGGATCCAAGACAGTTGACTACATTTCAAAACCAAATATCTACACTTAACTACATTTTTTAAAATCAGTCGTTGCATTTTAGTTACTGAAGTAATATTTTATCTTGTGTATTTCTACTTTAACTTAAATACATGCAATCTGTACTTTGTCCACCACTGATGTTCAGATGGATTTGGGCAGGTAATGAGCAATGCCTGGTTTCCTCAAGACATTATGTTTAGAATTGAGGCCAAACAGTTTAATCTTGTTTTAAAAGTCCACAGAACATTGTTCAATTCTAGGAGTCACAGTCACAAACTGAGAGTCCTTCAGGTGCTTGTTGGCAAACTCTCAATGGTCTTTCATGTGTTTTGCACTGGAGAAAGGCTTTTGTCTAGCCACTTTGCTTTAAAGCCCATGGCTTGGTTTGAGCACCTGAGCTCATTTTTAAGTGTTGATGCACAAAGTATAAATACTTATGTACATACGATATTACATTTTTTTGAAATTATTATTATTTTACTACATTTTTTAGAATTCTGTTTTCACTTTGTCATTATGGGGTACTGAGTGTAGATTAATGAGACATTTTTGTAATTGTAATATGAGGCTGCAACAGAAAATTCTAAAAAAGTAAAAGGTCTAAATACTTTTTAAATCCAAATGCAAACATTCTTGGTTGCGTTCCCACAGCCTAGAATGTGTAATTTCCCACAAGCCACTACACTGACATTTCATTTCACATGACTTACTGCAAGCTTACTTACAAGTCTTGCAATTGGGATTTGTATATATAAATTTGTATAAGATTCGATATACAACCCACTTAGTGTCTATCTTTTGGAATACATGACAAAAAATGTTGTCCTCTATATCTCTTTTTCCTGTGTGGAAAATGGGGAAGTATGTATTAATCGGGTATTTTTTATACAAAAGTCATGGCTATAAATGCACACACTTTTTGTTGTGTGTAAGTGTTTTTTTGTTTTTTTGTGTACATGTGTCATGTTGATGAAGTCTGGCAGAGATTTCTTTTTAACAGTCCAATGATTCAAGGCAGCACAGGAAACATGAGCACAATCACCACCCTCACTTCCTCCTGATCTACTTCCTGTTAAAGCTCTAAAGGCATATGGCTTTATAGTAGCAATGGTGGGGGTTGGGGGGGGGGGGATCAGAGGAGTTCGAGCAGAAGAAGATTGAGACTAAATACATTTAACGAGCACATAAATCCTATGTAAAAGGAACAGAACTCAGGGCTCGATTATTTGTCCCTTTTGGTGACACGACGATTTAAATAAAAGAGAATGGAAATTGCTCACAGTATAATTATAGCCACAGCCTTTGTTCTGAAATTGTGCCGTGATTTTGGAACTGTAACTCTTGCGCTTTTAATCAGAGCACAAAATGTGCATGTACAGACAAATACACGCACTTCAAAAACTTCAATCACTGATTAAACAACTTCCTGTTGAAAGTAATTAATGATGTTTTGCTTTCTGATTATTCTATTATTCTATAAGACATGATTACGGTTGCTGCTTTTCTCCACTTCCTGTGGTCCATCACTATTGTTTGTTTTGGTCATCTTTTACAAGCATATTATGTCAGAATTGCCTGCACCTCTTGCCCAAGAGCTTAAAAATACAGTAATTCTGGTAATAAAGAGTGCTGAACAGTGAATATCAAGCCAAAATATCTCAAAAAAAAAAATTCTGTTGTTTAGCAGATGTGTAGATGGTATAAAATTAAATCAATATAAACTAATTGAAGCCTGCATATGCCATGAAATTCACCATTAAAACACAGGGTTCACATGAGGTTGTGAGTTGACTTATGGCACGCAGAGAGAAGAGAATTAGGAGAGAGGAAATGCTGTTCTGCTTTAGATTGTACACCTTGCAGCCCTAATTAATGTTTAATCCAACCTAGATTTGACCTCACACTGATCACTGACAGGTAAGGGAATATCTTGTCACAAATTGCACTTATCAACTGGTAAAATATATATGGTGGCCAAGAATGAAGATATAAACATCTGTGGATGGAGCCAAACTATGAAAGTGAGAACATCGAGTTAAAGGATCGCCAAAATGGCAGGTCTTTTGGGGTGATCCTGGTAGCAGTTCCTACCAAAAAAAGGGTCATGGGCTCTCAAGACTAAAACTAAAAGCCCACCCAAAACTAATTCCTATCCCTAAAAGCACTTTAACAAGGACATAAGCATCAGAAGGCAAGCATATGGCCTGGTTTGAAGAATCTTCTTTTACATTGCTGTGGATGACTAAGTGAATGTGAGTCACCTGCCTGGGGTAGAGATCGCACCAGGGTGGTATGGTAAAAAGGTAAGCAGGTGGAGGCAGTCTGATGCTCTGGGGATGCTCTGTTCAGAAACCTTAGGTGCTGGCATTCTTGTGGATGTTACTTTGACACATGATTCAGAACAAGTTACACCGTTCATAGCAATTGAAGTGCCCCCCTTTCCGCAGGTTAATGCGCTCCTTTACACTGCAAAAATTGTTTAGGAATGATTTGAGAAGGAGGTTCAGGGACTAAACATTCTTCAGATCTTAATCTGATGAGTGTGATACGATTTGTGTGATGTGCTGAACAAACAAGTCTGATTCAGGAATGCTACAATACAATAAAACACACAAAAAAAGGTGAAGACCAGCGATTTTTTTATTCTCCTGTGCCTTTTCATAAAATATATTGTGGGTAATTACACATTATATCTGTATATGATGTTAATGGTAATTCAGTACATTTTGTGGATTGACTCTAAGTGATATGATGTGTTATGCAGGTAATGTTGATGCCTCACAGCTTGAGGGTTCCTCTGTCAAACCTGAAGCTGGTTGTTTTACCAGAATATTGGTGATTACCAAAATATTTGGACAATTTAAGCTGTAATGGTATTAAAATAACTCTATACCCAACAGGTGAAACATTTCTAATGTTAGTATCATATAAAAAAAAACATGACTTATGTGTTTGCCAGTAAATGTAATATTAATTGCACGATTGTTGATGTAAAACTTATTTGTATTTGAATGATAGAAATACAATTAAAAATCAAAAATAATATTACAAACAAATGCATATTAATGATATGATCTACCAATTAAATACAATGGAAAATCTCCAAGGATCTCACCAAGATCTTTTTAATATTTTAAAACATAGCATATCAAGTACAATCTGTTACACAGTATAATGTTGGAAATTTCTGTTTTTAAATCTTATATTAATACCAGTCGATATCTTCAATATTTTCTCAATTCCTGACCAGTCTTTACTCAAACTCAGTAGATAAGTAGCAAAATTCACTATATTACATTTGTGACATGCAAGTGTGTGTGGTGTGAAGAAAAACTTCACACCTTCCTGTTTGTTCCTGACCAAATCCTCTTGTACACTGTCACATGACCTTTCATTTCTTTCAAGTGGTTCCTCTGCCAGTTTTTAGTAGCCCATGTCTAGGCTTTTGTTTCTCAAGCCACAAGTTCTGCTGTTCAGATGTCCTGATTTACACGAATTCAACCCGGATTAGTGTAAACACACAATGGTTTAAATCTTGATCCATATACTTGGAGCAATAAAGGTCCTTTTTGTTCCGGGTTCAGAATTATGTTTCTTTTTTACTTTTTTAAACAGAAGGTTGTGCAGTGTCTTTGTTTGCATTCTGTAATTTCCATTTGCTGTATATTATATAAAACAAGATCGGAAACAAGGATAAGAGACACACACACACACACACACACACACACACACACACACACACACACACCCGCACGCATGCGATTGTGATCTTTTTTTTTTGTAGCCTGAAGGTGCAGGGAAGGATTTCTCCCAGAACGTGTTTCTGTATTGTGATACTGTTCTAGTCTGAGTGGGTAAAAAAACTTAAAAGGCGCACTATGGACATCAGGGACGGGGGGCGGTCAAAAGGGCAGGTGCAGGAGCACCTGCAGCCCCCCTGACCCACCTTCGTCTGATTTATTACATTAGTATGAGCTTTCGCTTCGTGAGAGATCCTTGTGGACTCCTCCTCTAGCAAACACACGTAGGGAGGGGCTGTGTGTGTGTGTGTGTGTGTGTGTGTGTGTGTGTGCACGCACTTTCTCCTCCTCCTCTTTACTGTACTTAGACTTGGACATTCGCCGGCTCGAGCGTGTCAGCAGCACCACTAGAAGAAGGCTCCCCAGGCACTTGGGGTTTTCTTAATGCGAAGATGGGCAGCGAAATGACGTCACAGCTCGGGATGCTCCGGACTGCGCTGTGTGTGCTCGTGTTCTCCAGTGCGTGTGCCGCTTTTAACCTGGACACACGCTTTGCCGTGGTTAAGGAGGGACGCACACCCGGAAGCCTGTTCGGACTCTCAGTAGCGATGCACCGGCAAACCGTGGGGCGCGCGCGTTACCTGTAAGTACCCACACGCGCACCCACGCGCGCATTAACGCAAACTACCTGTAGGTCAAAACGCATGCGTTAAAGCGACTCTCTGTGTTTTGTACGTGGTGAATAAAGACTTAGGCTCATGCACCTTGTCCTTGTTATCAGGTTTACCTCTGGCCAAGATTTGGATGCTTGGACATGCCAGTCATATGTGGCATAAATCTGTAATGTCTATCTCACAACGCAGGAGGTTATGAGTTCGAATATTCTTCATTCATACTACACATCATACTGTAAAGTCTCAGACTTAGCCTTAGGATATGGTTTTGATTAAAAAAAAAACTACAAAGCCCTTCTGTAAGTCACTCTGCTACAGCTCAGTGCTGTAAATGCAAAAACATCATGACAACCTGACAGTCTTTTTGGATTGAAGATGGAGACAAAATGTCATATGGTCATCTTTTATAGCCATGTATGCCCAAGTAATGTCTGTATCAAAGTACACAAGCTCTTTGTTGTATGTTTTTCTATAAAAATCGGATTTGAGTTTTAGTTAGCATGTTTTGGTGGAATTGTCATAATGGCAATGTAAAGGACATGCAGGCCATTTGAACAGAATCTGTTTTTAAGTTCATGCTGGCTGAATGAAAGAAGGCAGCGGACTTTGTTTGAAATTACGACACGATTTAGATAATGCAGTTGATAAAGAGGAAAAAGAAGTGATCGCAAATGTTGAGCTATTTTATGAGTTATGGTTCCATAATCTCAAATGACTGTAAAAAAAAAGGACACTACTTATAATCTTACATTCCAATGCTCATGAGTTTTTACTCTCCAGGGTTCTTTATTGTTGATAAAGAGGAAAAAGAAGTGATCGCAAATGTTGAGCTATTTTATGAGTTATGGTTCCATAATCTCAAATGACTGTAAAAAAAAAGGACACTACTTATAATCTTACATTCCAATGCTCATGAGTTTTTACTCTCCAGGGTTCTGTATTGTTTAAAGACTATAATCACACTCTTGATGTCACCCAAATGAGGATGGGTTCCCCTTTTGAGTCTGGTTCCTCTCAAGGTTTCTTCCCCATATCATCTAAGGGAGTTTTTCCTTGTCACAGTCACCATGGCTGCTCATCAGGGATAAAAACACATCCTTCACCTTAATTGTTAAATTCTGTAAAGCTGCGTTAAGACAATGTCTGTTGTAAAAAGCGCTACAGAAATAAACTTGACTTGACTTGACATAGTTTATAAATCTGGCCCTGGGCTAAGGCATTGTAGATCCCTGCTAATCGAATTTAGTCACCTGCTAATTCCTGCTTACCAGCTCAATCCATCAAAAACTATCTAACAGAAGAATGAAGGCTAACGTGCTTGCTCTGAGTCACCGGAATCCAGGCAAATGCAGAGGGCATTTGGTGGATTTGGACCTGAGCTCTGAATGTTCCATCTCATGTGCTTCTTCTTCTACACTATATGGACAAAAGTATTGGGAAACCTGACTTTCCCAGCCATTTGTGGTTCTTTCCCAACTGCAAAATCGCAATACTGAAGGCACACAATTGTTTTTTTGTTTGTAGTTATCAATTGTATCTCCTGCTATCGAGCCCTGACCTCAACCCTATTGAACACCTTTGGGATGAATGGAAAGCTGACAACACCCCAGGCCCAATCACCTACATCTGGAACCAACTTTATTAACACCCTTTTGTCTGAATGATAATACATCTCCACAAGTACACTCCAAAATCTAGTGGAACATTTTCCAGAAGATTGGAGGGAATTATAAGAGCAAATTGTGACTAAATGTGGAATGCGATGCTCAAAAAGCACATAACATACTTATGACCAGGTGTCTGCAAAGTTTTGGCAGTATAGTGTATGTGCTCTGGGTTGTTATCTTACAGTGCCTACTTTTTGTTGTTGCCAAAACTGATATTTGAACATGCCATAATTTCCTCTTCTGAGCCCTAATCCCAGCAGAAGAGAAGCAAAGTAGCTGCTTGATAGTAAGGATGCTGCCAGCACCATGTTTCACCCAGGGGTTTGGTGTTCTTGCTTTTTGTTCAAAAACCTTGGACTCAGCAGAATATAGCACATTTTGCCATATGATTTGAGGTGATGCTACAGTATTTGGCTGAAGGTTTAGAGACAGACAAATTTTCCACCCATTTTTGGTTGTTCCCCAAAATTATCACAAAGTAGGAATCACACACAATTGTATAGGATTTTTTTGAATGCATTAACATAACATTTTGCTTTTTCTTGAACTAGGAGACCCAAACCTGTTCCTGCATTCTAACCTCAACCCTGTTGTAGGTTATTATAGCAGCAAAAAGGGGCTTAAATATGGAATGGGATGTTTAAAACACACATATCAATCTTATGATAAAGTGTCCACAAGCTTTTGTCCATATAGTGTATATATGTTGCTGAGAGATTGTTGTGAGTAGCAGGAAGTATTCAATATTTATCAGATGTTCCTTTTCTTTAATGATGTCGTAGGTCTCTTTAGATCTTCCATGATATGTTTTAAGTTCTTCCAATTTTTTTAAGGACATGCTAGTCACATTCGTTCCCCATTTTCTGCACCTCTTCAGGTATCTTGTCTTCCATATTTAGAATGTTGTGGAAAATAATTTGTACGTCTCTCCTCTTCATGAAGAAGATGGCAAGAAATTCTTATAGAATCAGACATTTAATGAGAATTGCATAATTTACGCATGTTGTATGGTAATTACGATTAAATAAAGTTTGAATGTGATTGGTTAATTCTGAGCACAGCCCCACGCTCCATTATAAAAAAGTGTTATTGCGCTTTTTTCCCTTTATATAAAAGTGGAACTCATATTACATCACTTCATTACTACTAACTGTTTACATGCTGTTTTTGCACTGCTGCTGTTGCTCTTTTGCACAAGATTTTGTTTACATTTTTGTTAATTACAATGTTCACTTTACTCTTTTACATACAGCAGTGTGCAATATACAACAGGTTTACTGGCGGCGCTATTTTGTGTTTTGTGTATTTGTCTTACACTGTCTTGCGTTGTCTTTGCATTGTTTGCACCAGGTTGCACACGATGCACTTTAAGTGGTGAGGACACTTACTAGTCCTTAGCCCTGTGTTTCTGTGATTTAGCTTTATGTTGTTTTATGTAGCACCAGGATTCAGGAGGAACGTTGTTTAATTTCACTATGTACTGCGTCAGCTATATATGGTTGAAATGACAATAAAAGCTTCTTGACTTGACTTGACTTGACTGGGAAAAGCCTTCAGTTTTAACACAAAGTGGGAAAATCAAGTATATCCATTTAAAACTGTTTATAACCTAGCATATAACTCAGCATCCTCTGTTTTGTCTTGGTTGTTTCTATTTTCTAGATCAATACTATAGGCTGAACCATACAGATACAGACTACTGTAGCACTTCATGGAAATCAAAGTCGAGGTATAAATGCTAGCATTTTAACAGGTGAAACGATAGCAGAGGGGTGAAGCAACATAGCTTAGATGTTGCACTGAGGCCAGAGCTACTAGTGGTCAGCTGACTGACAGGTAGCTGACTGATTAACAGGAGAAGGTTTGTAATAGAAACAAGTGCGTGGAGATATCTCTTTTGCTCTCTCTCGCTCCCTCTTTTTCTCTTCTATTCTCTTTCTCTCTCTCTCTGTGTATGTGTGTTTGTTCTAAGGTGTGTCTATGTGAATGATTAAGCTGAATCTAAGGGTGTGTGTGTGTGTGTGTGCGTGTGTATGTGTGTTTTACTAATCATTCATCTGAATCACTGCTGTTATTATAAGTTGGCAGAGGAAGTAACACAGGAAGTGATTTAGCATATGCATTTTTAGATATTAGAAAAGTCTTGAAAGACATATATACTATTTGTTAGACATGTCCTGGGTGTCTGTGTTTGAGTGTGCGCGCGTTTATAAGCGCGTGCGCACGCGCTGTGTTAAGCCTTGGAGCTGCATAAACATGATGGTACAAGCAAACTGATTTCTCAGTTTGCATAAATGTTTTTCTTTCCAGAAATCCTCAGGCTTTATATATCTCAGCAACACACACACACACACACACACACACACACACACACACACACTGTCTTTCATATCAGTCAAGGATATGAGTCAGGATAAGACACAATCCACCTTTGATTAAACCGAACAGAAAAGCATGTGTACAGTCACTCTGTACAGGCTGTGCCCTGAATTCTGTACCACATGAGTTTGTCAAACACACAGTAACTTCATAGAAAAGAGAAGTATTTTACATTATTGGTTTAGTGTACAATATCAGTGGTTTAGGTATGGCCTTGTTTTAAATCCTCAACACGTTTTTGTTTGTCGTACTAGCTAGTCAAGATGAGCTAGTTAGCTAGTTAAAGTGCTTAGCAGCTACAATATTGATTTCCCGAAAGTCAACTGTTCTGTGAGTGTGACTACGTCTCATTTTGATGCTAAATAGTATTGCAAAATGTTAGGCTAGGCCTGCAGACCTTTACTAATATGAGATATGAGATTTTCACAGGTAAAATGACAGATGAGCCAGTTGACGTGTGAATTTCCTTGATTCAATGACTGACAGTGGAGATAGTGTTCTAAGTTTTTAGTTATATCGTATACCAAAACCACTGCAAACTCTGCCCCCTTTTCCACCATCTCAAATTAGGGAGCCTGATTTACTTTTTGTTCCATAACACATTTTATTTTAGAAATATGTTTATTGTACCCAGTTCCACAGCACTGTGGTATAATGTAAAATTATTTTTTTTTGCTAATATTACACCAGTACACAAGGGAAATCCTTGGACCCCTGCTTGTTCTTGCAATTATATAATCAGTCAATCATATAAAATATTAATAAATAAAACTCTGGTGAGTAGCAAGTTTGCAGGATGGAAACATTTTGTTGATAAGAGAGGCCAGATGAGAATGGCTTGACTGCTGATATGGTAGCTATGGTAACTTAAATAACGTCTCTTTAGAACCATGGTGAGCAGAAAAGCATTATAGAATGCATTACATATTGAGAATGATAGGCAACGCATGAATGGTTGGTTTGGCTCTAGTCAGATTAAAAACCGTAATCCGAAGACTTATTGGGCTAAGACATTTAAGTGCTTTGGTAATAACAAATTAGAATATAAACATCCCCTTCTGTCACTAACACTTTTCATAAAAATGTGCTGCATTGTAGTTGTATTGTTCTATTTGCAGTTGGCAGGTAAGACTCTAATAATGCAACTTACAGTACTTTATGTAATATGGAAGCTTTAAGTAATGCAATGAAGCCTGCACAAGCCTGTTTAGAAAGGGAAGTTGCAGTACAAGTATGTTCCCATCCTGAAGTCTCACTGACATCAGTGATCAAATCATGTTTCTGTGTTTCTACTTGTGGTCATGTATTAGCGAATAACTCGGCTAATCTGCTGTTTCCTGTTCGCATGATGCTATGAATGGAAACATAATGACCAGAGACTGCACAAATGTATTTCCCAATGGCACACACATACACACACATACACACACACACACAAAACACATGCTTCAATATGAATTATCTGTTGCTTTGTGTTTTTTTTTATGGACATAATCATCCGTGACATGTCAGCTCACTCCCTGTGTTTCTGTTACAGAAGGAAAGAGCATCCCATAATTCATAGCAAATCCACTAAGTGCTATTTACATAAATGCGTAAATGACTAGACTTATTTCAAAGCGTTCAAAGCTCCATTTTATTGAATTCCTGTTTATGGCTATGAGGCTAAAACCTTAACTGTAAATTGTACTTATACAATATAGACAAATGCACCGAATATACCAAACATACGCTATAGTACATTTTTTATTGGTCTTCTTCTGAATGGAAAATCAGGCTACACCTGTAAATGTGTCTATGTGGAACAACTGTATATATACAGTTCAGATGATTTTGGACATTTTTATTAACAATAATCATAATTTTGTTGTAGCAGTTATTTTATGTATTTATTATCTTATAATCTCGTTTTATGCTTGTCTTATATATAGTTTTTGGGCCCTGAGATATAAATGGCATAACTTTAAGTCTCTCGTGTTGATATCGGAAAATGTGCATTATCTACAAAATTATGCACCCAGGCTATACATTTTTTTAACATTTGTTTTTTATTTCAATCTTTTTTGGCATATAACACGTTAAAGCTGGAATAAAAAAATTAGGTGACATGAAGCAAAATGAGGTGCCATATCTTCTTCTTCTTCTTGCAGCTTCTTCCATTAGGGGTGACCACAGCGGATCATCCGTCTCCATACCCCCCGTCCTCTAATTCTGCCTCTTTCAATCCAACCACCTGCATGTCTTCCTTCACCACATCCACAAACCTTTTCCTTGGCCTTCCTCTTTTCCTCCATCCTGGCAGCTCCATCTTCAGCATTCTCCCACAGATATATAAATGTGGTGCTTTATAAAATAAAGGCTAAAGTTTTAGCCTAAATTTGCTATTTTATTTAATTATATATTATAAATTGCGGTGTTATATAAAATATAATAAAATGAAATAGCAACTTTGGATCTCTACTCTACAGTTACAAAGGTTAATTGATAGAGTATGTGACAAAAATATAAATATACATAGTAAACATATACATAGCAAACATGGGCTAATTATTTAATAAGAATGCAACGCAAAGCACAGGAGGACCGCTAGGTTAATAACAAATACCATAAATGTAACTTGATTACTTGTTTTTTTTATATATATAGTTAACCATGCTACTCAAATATACTCATCAATATGAAAATTAGTAGATGAGTGCAATTAATGTGTAGATTAATAAAGTTTGAAAGTTATATAGTATTTGTGAAAAGTGAAGAAACATTGAGTCTTTAATGGTTTATGAGAGACATGCAGTTTCCTGTTGTGTCTATGCATCATAGATTAAATGGAACGTCATGGAAGGGTTGATATTTACTTACACCAAACAAACATATAAATGTACAGATGTTCTACTTTACTTACTTAGCATTAATAACTCTTGGCGTGTAGACAGTTTGTTTCTCAAAACATTTAGCTGAAATACTTTGCCATGCATCTTGTAAAACTCTTGTAAATAAAAAAAATACAAAAATGTGCTTGGTCGTATGCTTCGGCTCATTGTGTTGTTGTATGGTAAAGTCGGTAAAGCTGTTTTAAAAAAAATGGCAAATTTATTCCACGTTATAGGGTTTTTCCGGCCCATCTCCTCCAAACCCACACACAAACACATGTGCATCAATATTGTGGTAAACTATGTCACTATACCCCCAGACAGAACTTTAATGATCTCTAAAGGTCTTTATGTAATTGTACATTATTTAAGATTACATTATTAAACGACTTAATAGAGGAATTAACAATGCCTGGTAATTGAATGTGCAATGTGCAATAAATGGTAATCTACACTTCAGTATAAACTCTTGTGATTTCTGTGTGTGTATTCAGTACTCAAATACATAATATGAATTCTTAGCTAAAATCTGAATACTTACTCGTTTTTGTGATTGTTCAGGTCAGGTTTATTCTGATCATACATTACAGAATAATAAAAAAAAACCCATTACAAACAAAAAAAAACCCCAAAATGTATTTACATTCTAGTTCATCTGTATTGTATTATTATGCTAGAATAACTAGTAAGAATCCAGAACCTGTAAAGGAAATGTGCAGTCTCTTTTTGTGTGTGTGTGTGTGTGTGTGTGTGTGTGTGTGTGTGTGTGTGTGTGTGTGTGTGTGAGAAAGAGAGCGAGAGCTAGTTCACACACAAAAAGTGAGGAGATTTTACAGGAGTGAACGTGTCATATCTGTGTAAGGTGCAAGGTGTAAGACAGTTGGGGTTTTTTTGGCCAAGAGTTAACTCAAATAGAGGAAGTGGGTTTTTATTTTGGTCTCAACCAACACGTCCTGCACTTAAAAGTGTGTGCGTGTGTGCGTGTGTGTGTGTGTGTGTGTGTGTGTGTGTGTGTGTGTGTGTGTGTGTGTGTGTGTGTGAGTGTGTGAGAAAGAGAGCGAGAGCTAGTTCACACACAAAAAGTGAGGAGATTTTACAGGAGTGAACGTGTCATATCTGTGTAAGGTGCAAGGTGTAAGACAGTTGGGGTTTTTTTGGCGAAGAGTTAACTCAAATAGAGGAAGTGGGTTTTTATTTTGGTCTCAACCAACACGTCCTGCACTTAAAAGTGTGTGTGTGTGTGTGTGTGTGTGTGTGTGTGTGTGTGTGTGTGTGTGTGTGTGTGTGTATTTGCAAAGGCATTCGGAGAATTTATTAAAAAAATTTCCATGGGATACAGTCTCTCTGACAAACAGCTTCAGTCATGCATAAACGCTACTGAAACCATTACACACCTCTTCAAGTTTATACAAGATTTGTTTTTTTTTGTGAGACTGCCACAAAAAAATTAATTAAGTCTTTAACATCATGGTAAAAGCATCTATATGCTAAACATCTAAGTACTTGTGAATGAGGGACACAACATTTTTCACCTTAATTACACTTGTGAATTACAGGAATGGGGGATCAGGCAGGTAGGTGGCCTGGAGAGAAAAAAAAGCATCTGGCACAAATCTGATAAATTTGGCCGGCAGTTTTGAAGTGATCCTCTTATATTCATTTATTGAGCTTTCACAGAGAAGCAGAGGCATAATATCAGTCTGTCTACGTGTGCACATTAAAGTTTATGAGTAAAGAGGAGTGACGAGGAGGAAAAAAAAGGAGGGTTGTGATGATAAGAGAGACACTGTGTGAGCGAATGTCCTAGATTTTGAGTGCACACATACACAAGTCTTACTTCTTTGATGACTACGCATAGCATATCTCAGTAACTACAAACAAATTTCTGGTCCATACCAGTATGCCCACACATACAATATAAGGACAAAAGATTGTGGACACCTGAGCATAAGATTAGCATGTGCTTTTTGAACATCCCAATTCACATTTGCTATTTTAATAACCTTCACTCCTCTGTGTGAGATTTGTGCTCATTCAGCCACAAGGGTGTTAGTAAAATCAGGAACTGATTGAAGTGAGGAGGAGGCCTGGGGTGCAGTCAGAGGTACAGGCCACTCAAGATTTTCCACTCCAACCCAAGTAAATCATATCTTCATTGAGCTGGAAAAGGTTTGTGTCTCATGTTTAAGTAAAGAAAGAAATATAATATAAGCGCATCTAAATTGTGTTTCTCCCAAGTCCGTTGTCCAAATACTTTTGTCCATATAGTGTATTATACTCCTCTTTTTCTTTAATACAAATAGTTGCCTCTGATTTTTTTTTTACAATAGCAGCAATAAGATATTGGACATTATAATAAACTTGCGATTTGTATTAGACCTGATACATGGTCAGTAAAGCAACGGAACATTATTGGGGGATGAATAGTGATGGTATTGTATAAGGATTTGTTTGTGTGTGTGTGTGTGTGTGTTTTCATTCTGTATGTGGCATTATTAGAGGCCCATGTATATGGGTTAGTTGTATCTGCTTACATCTATGTATGCTGTGTTTTTATAGCTCTCCACTTGCCTGAACCTGACTGTGGATAATCTGCTTAAAATCATTCTTTTGTGTTTCTGCTTTCTCTCTCTTTCTTTTATGTCTTGTGTTTTCTGAAAGAACATGGCTTTTACTGTGGGCTGAGATTTTCTTAAAAATCACTAATGTACAGGCAAACGCACACAACATGAATATACACGCCTTTATTTCAAATGTCACATTGGGTTAATTAATTTATTCCGATACAGGTAACACTTACTGCGTTGTTACTTTACAAAAACCTGTCAAAAATAGCCATTCGTCTCCTCTACCCAAACTTATAATGCTGAGGATTGCACTGGATCACTGTTTTTTCCACTTATAATTAACCATTTAACTGTCCCTCTTTGTCTTTGTGAATAGAATAGTCTTTGTTTTCTCTACATGGAAAGCGTCCTTCTTTTGACTATGGAAACCTGAACGCATGAATTTTGTTAAAACATGCCATGAATAATCTTTTGAGAACAAATGCACAAATTAGAGTTTAGACGAACAGGGAGTGATGAACAGGCTGCATGGTTGGGGCACGTTTAGGACAGGCTGTGGGTTGTACATGTAGCATGCGGTTAGATGAAAGCAGGATGCAAGTGCATGCAGTAAGGATGTGTTTTATTGTGGGAAAGTCCGTGAATCATTGTCAGTGTCAATAGCATGAGTCCAAACACAGCCCGATGTAACACAGGACAATCCGTAATCAAAACTTGGATCATAAAATGGACCATAAAATTTTACAGAGAGCAACAGAAAATAACTGTAAAGAAAATAGACACAGAACTGGTATACACATTAGAGTAAGCATCCAATGACAGTACAAGGGTAAAGACTACAAGGGACTACATTGGATCTGCTTAGTTCTTGATTTGTTGATGTTTTTACTGTTTGCCTAGACTGAGACTAAACCATAACCCCTGGATTTTCCATTAAGTTACTATTAAAGTATTGATAGGCCCTGATCCTTAACTATAATTTGGAGGATGCCAGGGTTTTAGCATGCTGTTTAACTTATTTGGTGAATATAATATTTTATTTTGAATAAAGATTAAAAATAATTTATTTTAACTGGTGAAAAATACACCCCTTCATTATTAGTAGAGACACGTCTCTCTTTAATATTTC
Organism: Silurus asotus; assembly: GCA_024362625.1. Lineage (NCBI taxonomy): Eukaryota > Metazoa > Chordata > Actinopteri > Siluriformes > Siluridae > Silurus > Silurus asotus. The sequence continues at coordinate 1,532,307 of MU541276.1, read as the reverse complement.
TTCAAATAAATGTTAAATGGTAAGAAAGCAATAGGTCAGCCACTTGAAGATCGAGTATTATACATGGGAGAAAAAAAGGGAAGTGGTAAAATGGACAACTGTAATAGAGGGTTGGGAACATGGTTGGAAAGTATGGACAGATACAGTAAACTTGTGGATCTTTTGCAATGGAAAATGTACAAATCCTAATGGTTCTGCCGCCTTAGAGAATCAGCCAATCTCAGGGCCAATAGAATTATGGTCTTTGTGGAATGTCCACCTCAGTATTAGAGTTCTAAAAATGCAATAAGCTTTGACATTGATACCAATATAAGTTGCCGTATCACAATTCTTTACAAGAAAAATTTACACATTGCTTAAAAAAATGAAAAAACACACGGGTCTTTCAACACCAAATATTAAGACACTGTACATGCAATAGGCACTGGAGCTTTTAAACGTGTTACAAGCATCAGCAGCGCCACAGACTGATTGCCCCCATGCCACACCGCATTGTTGCAATAATTCGTGCAAAGGGAGCCCCGACTGAGTATTGAGTTCTGTACATGTTCAGACTTTTTTCGTAGCCCAACATTTCCCTGTTAAAAAGGTATTTATTTATTATTATTTTCTTTGTTGGTCTTAAGTAATATTAAAATTTTGGGGAGAATTTGGGGTTTTCATTAGCTGTAAGCCATAATCATCAAAATTAAAATAAATAAACACTTGAAATATATCAGATTGTGTGTGATGAATCTAAATAATATACGGGTTTTACTTTTCGTATTGCATTACTAAAATAAATCAACTTTTTATTGATATTCTAATTTATTGAGATGCACCTGTAGATGTTTGTTTTGTTTTCCTGTATGATTCTTAGAAATGTGTACAGCTCTCTAATGTGATATCTGGAAAGATCAGTATGCTTTTCAGCCAGATCTTGTTTTTGCCATGTTTGCTGGCCTGCATGTGTTTATAGGCTGGAAAATAAATACATGCTAAACCTCACTTATTTTTCTGTAGGCAAACACTGACCAAATCATTATTTCCAGCATGTTTTGATTAATCTGGAGTATTCATTCATGTTGTATTCAAGGCCTGAAACATATCATAAGTGCCAGCCTCAATGGAAAAATAAAATTCCTTCTTATTAATGCAGCACAAAGCATCTGCTTTAACATGTTTGAACTCAAGGTGGTAAGAGTTGGAGAAGAGAGGGGTAGACAAACAAGTCAGGGTCTTGATATATTGTGATGTACTCTGAGAATTGTAATGTTTTTTTTCTGCACTAGCCAAATCATATATCCAATTATCCAATAATTATTGGATCATCAGGAGCTCATAATTTCACACATCACACGTCGGTTCTTTTAGCTGAATGATAACAATGTGCACAGCTGGAGCTCAGAGTTGGACAAGGACCTTCCACTGTGATCTCTGGGTTGGTAGTCAGTAGGCGGACTGCTAAAAACAGAACCTTGACAGGAGTCAAGGTGTTCAAGGATGTGCTATATTTAATTATTGATGGAAAGAAAGAAAGAAAACTTCTTGTTCATTTGCTTTCCACAGATAGAAGCCTGAAACAGGTTGAAGACAGAGTGCCCTGAATTACATTAAACCTCAACCTTAACAGAAGACTGAAAGACCAATGACTTTTACTTCTCCTTTGCCTCTGGGCCCCTCTTGCTCTACTCGTCTCTCTTTCTACCTCTCTCTCTCTTTCTCTCTCTTGTACCTCTCCCAATACACGTCCGCTGTTCTGTTATTTGTCCTCTATGACTTTATTAGCTCTAAGTAATGTGAGCTGAATTTCAATCAGAGTGAAATAAAAGCACATGGCACATGTCAGGAGTGATACTGTGGAGACAGAAGGAAAAACTGTTAGACGACAGACAGGGAGACATGGGCAGACCTGTGTGCTTGCAATGCAGTTCTGAGCATGACCGTTGCTTTTTTCACATTTTGTTCAAGTTCCTTTTGTGGTTTGTTTGCATTATCTCTTGTGTAAATGTCATGTCATGTGTGCTTTCGTTAGATATTTTATATTGCACCTGCCAATTTGATAAAGGTTTGAAATCTTTGAGTTTAATACTCATATGTTTTTTTTATTGATTCATTTTTGTTAAATACCCATCTGTGAGTTCATTTATGTCTGGCGACTATTGGTAATAAACGGCATGCTGGGCTTATACACTTGTTTCCTCCTTTTCCTGTTAAAAACATAATATTGCAATATTTGTTTATGTTTTTTATATTACACTTTTTGATAAGCACACATGCCCGCCCATTTGCCAAATTGTGGAGGCTTAGAAGAGAGCTTATATATTTTTATTTCCCTTAGTGAAGGTGAGCTGATTTAACAGTGGTCATGATCACACCAGTGCGAGCATTGAATCTGACAGTATATCTGATTGTGTGCACATGACTAAGTCTAATCTTGCCATGAATAATCCTATCAGAGCATCCTGCATGATTTCAGCCTGACTGGAAGCGAATGATGGTGTGAAGCATTGACTTGTTTCTAACGCAAGCAGATATGAATCAGACTGAATCACACGCAGATGTACTTTCTTTGCAACCGCATTACCAAACGGTGCTCCAGCCAGATGTTTCACAAATTAAACCTTCCTAAGCATGTCTACGCTAGTGTTAGCTAGCTATCAGGTGAGCAACACTGCAAGCACTGGCATTGCTGGTACAGTTTACATGCTTAACAGTGTTGAATGCAGTTTGTTTACTAATCAGAAAGACATTTACTAGACTCTTCTTTGGAAGCTTGTGCTTTGAAAAATGCGCAAACGTTTTTTGGCGAATGAAGTGTCAGAGCTTGTGGACCTAAATCAATTCATTTTGTGAATTCAATGGAATCCTTAGCCTGAGGAGTGTGAGGGAGTGGTGGGTGTGTGTGCGGGAATGGAGTATGTTTACATGAGGGTATGTCTGCACATGCACAGGCACACTCAGAAACCCACATGATGTAAAACATGTCAGAGATTCATTACAAGCACCTGAGAAAAGGAGGCCATGGTAAAATAAAAATAAAAGTTTTAGAGTTGGAATTGTGTTAAAGTATGATTTTAATAAAAAAAATCTGCTACTGTGGTTTTCTATGTATTTGAGTCTTCTCCTTATTTTTTATTTGCTATAGGCTGCTGGTTGGTGCACCAAAAGAGAAAGCAGAGCCGAAGTTACAGGCTAATCAGACAGGAGATATGTATGCTTGCCCAATCACTACAGACCCTAAAGACTGCATAAGGACAAATCTGATCAGCTCAGGTAATGTTTGCGAACGTCATTCATTAAATCATTTGCTTGTATTTGTTAGCTTAATTGTTATTGTCTAAAATATTGTCTGGTACTAAGATGCCAGTGCTTACACTTAAGCACAGGGTTTAAATAAATGTCTTGACATGAAACATTCGCAATGAAAACTTTTATAGGTAAACAGTCTTCTCTTTTTTTTCTAAGCTAGCTAACCTACAAGCTACATTCCAGCAATCTAGAATGCTACAAATTATTTTATTATACATTTAAGTATAATAAGTAGGCAAATAGGCAAGTAATAATAGCAAGCCTGTAGTACTTTCTTTGAATATAATTGTACTAAATAATTGTGTGTGTGTGTGTGTGTGTGTGTGTGTGTTGTGTGTAGACACTGTGGACGCAGAAGACGTTATAGAGGGAATGTGGCTTGGCGTGTCAGTGGTCAGTCAAGGTTTGCAGGACGGGAGAGTGATGGTGAGTGTTACGTTAGTGTTTTGTGTATGTTAATTGCAAGTTTTTGTTGTTATATCATAGTAATCATGAGTACTGTTGTATAGTATACTGCTGCTATAGCAACAATAGTAACCATAATTCTATGACCACACAAAATGAATCAAGTCAAGTTTATTTCTATAGCGCTTTTCACAACAGACATTGTCTCAAAGCAGCTTGAACGATGTGTATTTATCCCTTTAGCCATGGCGATTGTGGCAATAAAAATCTCCCTTAGATGTTGTGAGGAACAAACTTTGAGAGGAACCAGACTCAAAATGGGAACCAATCCTAATTTGGGTGATATCAAGCATGTGATTATAGTCTTTAAACAATACAGAACACTGGAGAGTGAGAACTAACATGAGCGCTGGAATGTAAGATTATAAGAAAGTGTCCTTTCTACAGTTCTTTGAGATTATGGAACCAGGAGCTACTGAGCAACGCATAAAATAGCTCAACATTTGCACTGAATCAATTGCAGCTCATGCATGTGTGTATAGAAAAATGTGTGTTTTTTTGTTTCAATGCTGCAATCTTTTGCTAATCTTTAGCTGCTATAATATGCCGCTAAAACAAAATGGTGTTTCAGGTGTTATTGCTTTTTTGCTGGTCGTATCAGCAACTACATGGCCCTGTGTGAAAAAGTGTTTGCCCCTAAACCTAATAACTGGTTGAGCCACGATTAGCAGCAACAAATGCATTCATGTGTTAGCAGTAACTTGCAATGAGTCTGTTACTGCACTGTGGAGGAATTTTGGTCCACTCATCTTTGTAGAATTGTTGTAATTTAGCCACATTGGAGGGTTTTCAAGAATGAACCGCCTTTTTCAAGGTCATGCCACAGCATCCCAATAGGATTCAGGTTAGGACTTTGACTAGTCCAATCCAAAGTCTTCATTTTGTTTTTCTTCAGCCATTCAAAGGTGGACTTGCTGGTGTGTTTTGGATAATTTTCCTGTTGCAGAACCCAAGTTCGCTTCAGCTTGAGGTCACGAACAGATGGCCGGACATTCTCCTTCAGGATTTTTTGGTAAACAGCTGAATTCATGGTTCCATTTATCACAGCAAGTCTTCCAGGTCCTGAAGCAGCAAAACAGCCCCAGACCATCAGACTACCACCACCATATTTTACTTTTGGTTCTTTTTCTGAAATGCGGTGTTACTTTTACGCCAGACGTAATTAGACACACACCTTCCAAAAAGTTCCAAGACTTTTGTCTTGTCAGTCCACAGAGCATTTTCCCAAAAGTATTGGGGATCATCAAGATGTTTCCTGGCAAAACTGGGACAAGCCTTTATGTTCTTTTTGCTCAGCATGCAGACCATTTTTGCTTATGGTGGAGTCATGAACACTGACCTTAACTGAGGCAAGTGAGGCCTGCAGTTCTTCAGATGTTGTTGTGGGGTCTTTTGTGACCTCTTGGAGGAGTCGTCCCTGTGCTCTAGTATTTTAAATTAGATTGATGATCTGAAACATTAATGTGTGACAAACAAAAAAAACTAAAAGAAATCAGGAAACACTTTTTCACACCACTGTGTATTGTGATCTGGTTTCAGTTTGTACTTATCTGGCACCCTTTTCTTTTTAATGATTATCTCTGATAAGTGTGAAACCACATGTCAAGATAAAAAAAAAGTAAGAAATGTGTTACAATTAATATGGCAGGTTTTAGCAGATAGATGTCAGTCGGTTTACAAAAAATGGAAACTTGGTATATTTATGATTGTAGTTTATAACATGAAGTAGGGACAGCACTCTGTAGTGCAAAACATATTGGACTAAATAAGCAAAAAGTAAGCATTTCTAACTTGATGCACAAAAGGGAGTCACAATTAAAATCAAAATAAAAGAGCTGCTGGTGGGGATTACAAATAAATTATTACTCCATGTTGTACATGTGCAAATTTTACAGTTGAATTTGGTTAGGTGCACTGTTTGTAAATTATGTGAGGTTGCGTTGTGTTCAAACCCTATCCAAGGAAAGCAAAAGGCATTGGTCTATTGCAATGGAAACTGTAAATAAATCTAAAACACAGACTTAGTTGTGATGTACTTGAATCCTGTTTAGGCCTGTGGTCATCGCTACAGCAGGAGCATGGACAATGGCGCGAACCTGCGGATGATCGGAAAGTGTTATATCCGGGGGAACGATCTGAGCTACGACGACACAAGCGATATCCAATGGCAGTACCGCCAGGAGGTGTGTAGTCCTAGTGGAAACCAATTAATGGAGGGGATGTGTAATATGGGCATCTCAGCCACCATGACAGAAACTGAGGTGATCGCTGGAGCTCCGGGCTGCTACAACTGGCAAGGTCACACATACACACAGAGACAAACAGACACATAAATATTGCTCATGAACATTCCCGAACATATAGGGAAATATATTGGCGGTATAGGGATGAGGTCTGAGTGCATAGGAATAGCAAGAAGGTTTTATTGTAAATCTGAATACAATTGCGAATTATGTAGGAATGCTTTCATTTATTTTATTTTATTTTTTTAAAGTGTTTAAATTTTTTTTTAAACAACATACCAAAAATTGTTTTTTAGGTTTGGGCATTGAGACTGACACAATGATGTCATTGTTCGAGTTCCACTCCAAATGAATGAAAAGAGTCAGAGTCTTTAATCTCACCGTCCACCGACCGCCGTCACTGGCACTTTATCCATTTGCCATATATTTCAGTACGGCAAACTTGAGTGCGCTGACAAGCTTTGAATTTCAAACAGACTCTCTGCCTCTCTGTCCCCATACTCCATTTCTCTGTTGTGTGATTAGTGTTTAGTTAGATCTGATTGATATTCAGCTCACAGTGTACTAATAAAGTCAACCAGGATGAATACGGACGAACGGACAGAGAGATTCATGGGTAGAGAAAGAGAGCAACTGATTAAAGGAGGAGTGAAAGTCATCCCTTCTTCTGTTACAGTTTTAATTCGGGATTTGATTGCTAATTAAATGTAGATAGAGAGACTAGGGATGTTAAAAATCAGTTGCTATAAAGAAAAAAAAAAAAAAAAAAAAAAAAAAAAAAAAAAAGCTTTTTTATGAAAATGACCTTTTTGTCCTGCAGGTAATTCATATGTGGTTTATAGGAACCCAGATGATCTGTTCGATACACAGATTATCAAACTTCAAGACATGAAAATCGGAAACATTTACATTGGTAAGAAGTGTGTTTTAGTGCCTATTATAGACTAATGTGTCCTGTACAATGGGATCTGAGTTCACTTGAAAGGCTGCTTTTATCCTATAACGCTTTACTAATGTGGTATGTTCTTCAAGATGTAACCCATGCTGTCTGGTAGAGCCGCATTAGCATTGTTGTTTTTACCTGATTTTATCCATGTGTCTGTGTAATGGTAAATATATAGCCATCTATCCAACTAACATCTATCTTTCCATCTAGCCGTTCATCCTCTGCGGCACACTATCCACCTTCATCTCTCTCTCTCTCTCTTTCTCTCTCTCTCTCTCTCTCTCTCTCTCTCTCTCTTTTTCTCTCAATATTTTAATTTTCTGCTCTTGCAAATCCATCCATGCCTTTGGAATAGCAGGTTATCATCTTTACCATGAGGAGGAGATCCTTTTTTTGCAGTTGTTTTGTCTGCCATTGTTTTGTCTCTATGTAACGACCGTATTGTAAATCTTGTGCATTTTGGCATCCAGGTTACTCTGTGGGTAAAGACAAGGGAATATTAAGCAAAGCCGAGGACACAGTTGTGGCTGGAGCACCAAGGTACCAAAGTAAAGGCTCAGTGATGCTAATGAAGGTCATCACGACTGGCGGTGGCATTAGAGAGCTAAAGGATTTAAATTTAACGCTGGAGGGCGAACAGGTCGGCTCGTACTTCGGAAACAGCATCGCTATCGTCGACATCAATAATGACGGGTAAGACTGGATGCGATTTTGGTTTTTAACACTCACGCTCGCTCCCTATTTGTCCCCAAAAATGTCCATTTGGTTAAAATCATCAAGCATGCACAATTGTACTCAGAAATTGTTATATGAATTTAACTTTGCTGTGGTTACTATAGAAGTGTGGTTGTTCATTTGGGCAGGAATCATCACACCTTGTTCATTCTGTACATGCAACTGCAAAACTATTGGCTAGAATATGAGTTGTATTTTATTATTACAGCCTCCACTCTGTTGGGAGGGCTTTACAGTAGATTCTGGAACACAGCTATAGGGCTTAATGGCCATTCAGTTACAAAAGCATTGGTTAGGATGGTCGCTGATGTTGGTTGTGAAGGCCTTGTGCAATAGAACGTTCCAATTCATCTCAAGCGTGATGGGTGCGGTTGAGGTTAGGGTTATCTCAAGGGGTTCTTGCACATCAGCATGGACAAACAATGACTCCATTTGCCTTACACAGGGCACAGGGGCATGTTATTTAAGCCAGTTCAAGTCTTTGTCCTTTCAGTCCTCCAGGACCAGGTTTTACAAAGAACAACAGGGGACCACACTTTAGCAGCATACAAAGACATTCTAGAGAATCCTGTGCTTTTTTGTGGCACCAGTCTAGATAACACATATCTGGATAAGATGATCACGTGTCCACACACTCTTGGCTGTATAGCATATCAATACATACAGATAGAAGACAAATCTTAACTTCTATCATCTTAGGCAAGATTACAAACCTACAGAACAGCTTCAGTGCCCAGTGGAATTCTAAAAGGCTGTAAAACGGTGCTGAAGGGATGCAACAGTGTTTATCTAGAAGACGTAATGTGATTATCTGTGTTCCGTTTGCTCAAAAACACAAGGGTGGATACATTATAAACTAGCAATGTGTTTGTTTGATTCCTTTCTGATTAGCTAAATAAATTTGTTACCACATGTGTATAAAAATACTGTAATTCCCATCCTCAGTGGAGCACAGTTACAGCAAACAGGAATGGATAGAAAGATTTGATGCTTCCAAATCTGCCATAGGTCTCCGATTGGGTTATTTGCTGACTGTGTAATCATTAAATAACACCTTATGGCATATATAATTATATCGTGCAATTATATGGCAATCTGAGATTATTTTTCTATGACCATGCTCTAGCTTTATAGTTATTAGCGGGTCTCAGATTCTCTTACCAACCACTGATCCTTTAGGGTGTAAATGCAGTGGTACCAAATATCTCATGTTATAAATTCCTTAAAGCAGTGTGGTGTAATGCTATACAGTGTGTAATCTTATACACAGTTTGATTTATGTTTAATTCTCCATGCCCAACAGTAGTGCTTCTACACTATATGGACAAAAGTTTGTGGGCATCTGACCACAAGATTCATATGTGCTTTTTAAACATCCCATTTCACTTTTATTCCCAATTTTGATGTTGTAATAACCCCACTCTTCTGGGAGGATGTTTCATTAGATTTTGGTGTGTGCCTGTGGAGAATAGTGTACTGGTCAATGTACTGTTGTAGGGTACAGAGGCCAGGGCTGCAGCTTTCCAATTCATCCTAAAGGTGTTCAATAGGGTTGAGGTCAAAGCTCTTTAGCCGGCCACTCAAGATCTTTCACTCCAACCCATGTACAGCATATTTTCATAAAACTGACTTTGTGGCTTATGTCTCCTTGTTCAAGTGAAGGAAAAATGTTATGCTGCTGTATCCAAAAATTGTATATGCATCTGTGTGCTTCTATCTTTGTGCTAACAGTTTGAACAAGAACTACATATGGCTTGGAAAAGTCTGGTGACAAATACCTTTGTCTATGTAGTGTATATCTGGTCAGTTGATGGTTAAACATGTAATAATTAAACATGCTCCTTTATTTGTGTGCAGATGGAAGGAGCTGATTGTTGGAGCGCCGTTTTATTTTAACCGCATGAAAGAGGAGGGTGGGGCTGTGTATGTGTTCATGAATGAAAATGGCTCATTCAAGCCAAAAACTGATCTGATATTCACCGGTCCAAGAGGCTCAGGGTTTGGAATGGCTGTGGCTTCCATTGGGGATATCAACCAGGATGGTTTTCAGGGTAAAATAATTGATATTCATTTATATGAATATTCAACAATATAAAGTTATAGTGTATATAATGTCATAAAAATATTGAGTTTTGATTTGTTGTGATGACTTGCTGATGTTTTTTTTGCCCTTTGTGGTTACAAGGTAAGCACTTATGTGGGTGAAGCAGTGCTTTCGGGTTTTTGATGTTTGAAATCTGCTGATGCAGAGATGCCTTTACGCTTTGCTTTAAATTTGCACTTCCATTACAGATAAATTAGACTCGCCCCAAACGAGCATGAGCATTTACTTGACTTCAACCACAGGCTCAAAAGTCCCAGCTCATTTCCATTCTGACTCTGAGTCAGACGGCCAATGTAGTATTATGACTGGAACATTGTATAAATAATGAACAAAATGTATAACAAAAAGCAGGTCTTTTAAATGACCAAACTGCTAGACATCTCATTTTAAGCAATGTTATGATAATGTAGCCTGTAGCTGCAGGGTAAAATGCTAACATGATTGGTGATAACACTTCAGCAATTAATCTCTTACATCAATCCTTGATCCTTGGCCTGTTTTCTCATGTCCACCTTCGGATCATTGTCTCCATACCAGTTTTTTGAAATAGTGAATGAAGATTTTTGACTGTTGAATTGTTAGATTTCAATTCTCTTTCATTTGTGACACTATAGCTGACAACCAAAGTTAAATATGTAAATGCAGTTTTTGAAACTAAAATATGAACGAGAAATTCAATTACCGATCAGTATACTAACAATACACTTTACCAACGGATAGTATTTGAACATGCATGAGCACACCGTCACCACGTCTGTTGCTTATAATGCCGTTAATTGTACCATGTGCAATCTTAAGTTGTGTACTTTCTCAGTTAAAGCTAGCAAAGAAAATGTCCACGTGATGTAAAGGTGAGGTACAGTTTTGAATCAAGCTTACTGTATGGTGTAAGAAAAAAAAAATTCTTATAGGTCAAAGACTGGGGGCACTTTGTTTCTGCTGCTAATTTCTTTCAGCCATTGCATGATGTGGTCAAATGCCCCCTGGTGGTAATTGAGTTGTACTAACAGTGCAGTTTGTACCTGGTTTAGATTTTGCGGTCGGAGCTCCATATCACGGCTCAGGCAGGGTGTGTGTGTGGATTGGGGGAAAAGATGGAGTTTCACCCAAACCCAGTCAGGTAAGAGGATTAAAGCTGTACAAAAGTGTAGAATTACAGAATGTAGCAGAACAGATTTTCCTCATTAACTCAACAATTGAAATAAAGAGTTTCTATCAAGAGAACCTACAGTCTGTGTGCAAATGTGTGTTCAGGTGATTGAGGGGAAGGACGTGAGTAACGGTGGCTTCAAGACGTTCGGATACTCCATCAGCGGTGGTCTGGATGTAGACGATAATAAATATCCTGATATTGTTGTTGGCTCTCTGGACGATCGAGTGGCTTTAATCAGGTCGGTAAATAGTGCATCAACACTTTCCGCTTTAGTAATTACTCTGTGCTAAACTCGTTACACACGGACAACTTTTATTGCTGCTCACTCCACAAAAATTTCCATGTGTGATTTCTTGTCAATAATGACAAGGTCGGGTTTCAAAAAGACCTTCAGAAGAGTAAAACCGTAACTTCAAGTATGACTCTGATTAAAGGAAATTTGATGTATTGATGTATTGTATTGTATTATTTATATATATCGTGATTATAATACCATGGTAAAAATTATGAACGATGATTTGGATTCATATGGTACATTAAGATTAATTTCGAGACTTCATCTAATTAGATCCTGGTAAATTGTATAAATGTTGTCTTCTATCAGAAAAAAAAACACAGACTCTGCAAAATTAATATCTGCCTTTCGGTCATAGTAATTAGAGCGCTAATCATTCCTAAAACAAACTTTACGCTTTGCTTAATCACTTTATTGGTGCTAAATTAATCTATTTGCATATTCTCCTTCTATATTTTTCACTTTTATTCGTTTATGATTTTTTTTTTTGGCTTATGCTTTGGGCTATTTTGCTTATTACACAATTATTATCCACAGATGTCTTTTCTGACAGTGTAATGGGACACATTTGATACACTTTATGGACAAAAGTTTGTGGACACCTGGCCATAAGATCGCTATGTTCTTTATGGACATCTTATTCCATTTTTCTGTCATAATAACCTCCAATCTTCTGGAAAGGTGTTCCAGTAGATTTTGGAATAGGATATGATAGAAATTTTAAAATAGATGTGAGGTGAGGAGACCTGGGGTGCAGCCAACATACCAATTCATCCCAAAGGTGTTCAAAAGGGTTATGGTCAGAGCTCCAAAGCAGGAGATCTTCCACTGCAACCCATGTAAAGCATACCTTCATGGAGCTGGCTTTGTGCACAGTGGCATGTCATGCTGAAACAGGTTTGTTCAAGTGAAGGAAAATGTAATGCTACCACATCCAAAGAGATCCTATACAAATGTGTGTCTCCAACTTTTTGACTGGAAAAGTCAGGTGTCCCAATACTTTTGTCTGTATAGGGCTTTTTTTTGTTCCAAAAATGCCCACTGCTTATTGTGTTTCTATCTTTCTATCTGTGTGTGTGTGTGTGTGTGTGCGTGCGTGCGTGCTCAATGTTTCTAAAGATCTCGGCCTGTCATTCACCTGAAATATGATTTCACCGTGACACCTTTAATCGTCGACCCAAATAGCTGCGAGTCCTGGTAAGAAAACACTCTAATGCAGCTTTCTACACACATTTACATGTGGGAAATTTCTGTTTATATAGACAGTAAATTTTTGAAAAATGTCATGTCAAAAAAGGTAGTCACCTTGTTTTCGGTAGGAAAAATCGGAAAACATTGGATTTACACTTGAAGTGTCAAACCTTTTTTAAGAAATTTCATTCTGTATTCGATTCACAATTAAAGTAAATTTTTGTCATGAGTACCTGAAACACAGACTCAGCCAATTTGATTTATGGTGCATTTTAATAAAATAAAACTGTTTTATTGTCTACTGTTAGCATGCTGTTATCTTTCTGTGTGTTCTGTGTGTTTCTGTGTCTTCCTAACTGTGTGTTTGTGTGTGTTGAAGCATTGAGGTCACGGTGTGTTTCTCCTACACACTCAGCACAGGAGGGCCAAATTTTAAAGGGGACATTAGTAAGTAAACTTGGTTTACACACTGTTGTATAATCTATCTATCTATCTATCTATCTATCTATCTATCTATCTATCTAGCTAGCTAGCTAGCTAGCTAGTTTAGAATCGAGTCAGATCTTGACAAAAGTATTGAGACACCTGACCTTTCCTTGTATATGATGTTCTAGGGCGTTTTTTTTGATGCGGTAGCACAAAATCTTCCCTTCACTTGAACTAGGAGACCCAAACCTTTTCTAGCTTGATAATGTCACTGTGCACAAAACCAGATCAATGAAAATGTGCTTCGTATCGGTTAGAGTGGAAGATTTTGATTGGCCTGCTATAGAGTTCTGACCTCAACCCTATTGAACACCTTTGGGATAAATTGGAACGCTGACTTTATCCTCCTCACCCTACATCAGTACCTGACTTGAATGTATTTTCATTTTTATGTACAGAAAAGCAGAAATACTTTGGTTATAAAGCAGACTCATGCACTGTGTTTAATGCTCCTGTGTGTGTTACAGCTATGAAATACACAGTGGAGGCTGATGTCCAGCAGCGCTCGTCCCAAACCCGCGTCCGCTTTATTGCCAGTGACAAAGACGTGTACAGTGGGTTATTATCGATGCCGACACAGCATTGTGAGACACAGAGACTTAAAGTGATAGTAAGAACAACAGCACAAACCATAACATTTAATAATTTAACTGGGGAATGTGGCTTGTGTTGTGCATGCATAGACCTTTATAAAAAAGAATCAGATTAGCACAAGAAAGAGCAGGATTAGGACTAGGATTGCTGACCCCATGCAAGACAAGCATTTCATACAGTATTAATATACAATGTTTAGTTGTAAGTGCTTAGGTTTAAGGACTAAAAATGCCATTAGAATTAAGTGTTCTATGTATAATATCTCCCTCGTTGCTCGTTATAGCCTCTCTATGGCCGTAGATGCAAAAGGAGCACATTATTCATTCTTTTTGTTTTATTTATTCGCCGAGAAAAATTAATGATTCATCTACAATGAGGAAAAATAAGGGACACAAAAATAGTACATTGTAAAACGCAAATTAGTAGTAGTACTTTTATTAGTAGTGTTTATATGATTATTGATATTAGTAGTAGTAGTATTATTATTTGTTGATGTAGAAGTAGTAATTGTTAAAAAAAAGTAGTAGTAATTGTAGAAGTAGTAGTACAGGTAAAAGATTCTTCCCTAGTAGTAGTAGTAATAGTATTAATCAAAGAAGTAGTAGTAAAGGTATTGGAACTTGTAGTAGTAAGATAAGATATACCTTTATTCATCCCACAGTGGGGAAATTTCTACAGCAGCAAAGAGAAAGTGCAAATATATATATATATATAGTGAAACAGTTGTGCAAAGTAGAAACAGTAGTAGTAAAAAAAGTAGTAAAGGTAATAGATCTTTCAAACGTTCAAAAAGTTTTTATTTATTAAATCTTACACAGTATTGTGATGTGGTATTCATGTCTCCAGAAAAGATGCTTGAAATTTTCCACAGACTAAATCTGTGTATTTATCGCCAGCCATAAAAAACATGTTCCACTACCTGCTATACATGGACAAAAAAAGTAGTAGTAGATGTAGTAACACTTGTAGTCATAGTAGTTGTAGTAGTAGTTAAAGAAACAAAAGTAGTCGTATTAATGGAAGTAGTCCTGTAATAGTAATAAGAGTGGTAGAAGTAGTAGTAGTGCTGTTCATACTAGTAGTGGTTCTATTATTCATAGTATAAAAAGTCTGTCTGTACTATGGTGATTGCATTGAAATCTATTTAATTCTATATTACGGAAGTCAGAAGCTGGTATGTAATCAAATAATTGAGTTTAATTCATATCTGTGATTACAGAAGCCCATACATGATAAGGTGACTCCGGTGGTGTTTTCGCTGAACGCATCAATCCTTGAGCCTCAGATTTCCAACGATCAGCTGCAGCTACAGGACCTGAACTTGTTTCCTGTGCTCAGTCATGAACAAACCCTCACCAAAATAACAGAGGTGATGCAGGCAATGTGCCTTTTTTATACACATTTATTTATTATGCCTTCCTATAATCCCTCCTTCTTCACTCTGTCTGTGTATCCGTCTGTCCCATTGACCCCCTCCCACTCACTTTCCCCAATGCAGATTAACTTTCAGAAAGCGTGCGGAGAGGATAATAAATGCGAGAGTAACCTGCAGATGACCGCCACGTTTGCCAAAAGCCAGCATGACATCCTTCCTGTGTAACCACCCCATAATGACAACTCATATTCAATTCATTAACAGTAACAAGCAATAATAACAAGAGGAATAATAGAGTGGTAATTGGTTGCTTTTGCTTTGATCAGATATAACAAATATTTACTAAGTTCTCTGGGTTTTTTTTGTGTTTGTGTATACAGTGAGGATGGTAAACAGGTCCTGCAGTATGACTCTGACATTAAGAAACTGGTGCTTCTTGTTAACGTGACAAACCTTCCAACACCGACGCGATTAGCTGAAGATGCTCATAACACAAAATTGAACGTCTCAATTTCCTCCTCGCTCAGATACTCCTCCGTCAGATCTGAGGTGAAAATCTAAGATTCTAATGTGCGAGCGCTGAACAATGTGGCAAATGTTTTATGGTCTGAAGAGACCCAGGTAGAAAAATTGAGCATACTTGGTGGTGAAGCTCGGTGGTGGGTGCAACATGCTATCACTTTAGATAGGACTGGGGCTATGAATTCATAAAATGAATAGATGCAAAAACTAAATCTGACATGAGTTTTCTTGGTTGTCATTTTTAAATGATTTTATATTTACTGTAAATATTCACTCATTCTCTCTGTCTTCCTGACTTTTTTTGTTTCACAGACTAATATACTAGTAAATTGTGCTCCTGTAGACAATTTCATTCTGTGCGATTTGGGAAACCCATTAGCTGCGAATCAGAGGGTACAGTCCGGCTTTTCTCTCTCACATTTATTTTTCAATTAGCAGTCTGTTTTACGAGTCGCTTCAATAACTTCGTTCTCCGTCTCTGTGCTCGAACAGGTCGTCTTTGCGATCACCTTCGAGATGACATCCATCACGCTCGACACGCAAGAAATCTCTGCAACACTTCAGCTCTCTACGTGTGTGCATATATAAATATATATGTGTGTGTGTGTGTGCGCAGCACATAGCTAGCTAGTGCAACAGAATACCACCTAGTATAGCATGTTATGGATGTGGTCATTGTTTTATTTTAACCTGCTGTATTATTGTTGCAGACTGAGCATACAAAACGACTTAATGCCGCTGACCAAAGTGCTGTTCGTGGACTACACTTTAAAGACCACACTTCAAGTGTAAGTCACGTCACTTTTCCTGCCAGTACTTAACGTTATTGAACAGCACTTTCCACTAATGCAATGAAAACAGCAAAAAAAATTGGAGGTTCACAATGTCTTACTTACCCTAAATGAAATTCAACGCTTGTACCATTTGATGCCACAATGTCCTTTCTTTTTTGTTGTTTATTGGAGCAGTTGAATCATTTTTGTATGGATTTAAATCTTACACTTTATTTGGACAAAAGGTTTATGGACACCTGCCCATCATACCCATATGTGATTCTTTTAACAAACCACAAAGCTGGAAGCACACAATTGTCTAGGATTACTGTGTATCCAGTAGCATTACAATTTCCCTTCTCTGAAGCCATAAATAATCAGGAAATGGGATGATGATCAATATAGTCTGTTGTGTGTATAGTGTATGTATACAACTAAAACCACTCAGACAAGGTCTGATAAGGAAGACCCACAACATGGACCATAAAGGTAGTACATGTTAAGAGATCATATCATAGAGATCAGTTACATCTCCAGGATCTGTTACATATCCAAAGCTATTTCACATTAGTTTTCAATATAAAACAAAAGTCAAATAGACTACAGTGTTAAACAACTAACAAATGCAATCCTCATTTTAAACCACTGATGTTTCACTGAGAACAAACATGACAATAAATAATTGATTTATTAAAGTTTTATGACTCCTGAAGTCCAAACCCTGACCTCAACCTCACCAAAGACATTTGGGATAAACTGGAATTAATAATGTACCCCGGATCCAATTGCCTAACATTAGTGCTTGAACTGACTCTCTACAGCCACACTCGAAAACCTTTCCAGAAGACGTGATTATAACTGAAAAAAGGGGGAGATAAATCTAGAATGGGATATATAAAAAGAACCCATGGTTGTGATGGTTAGGTGTCTACAAACTGCATACAAAGAATGTATATATGTGAAAAAAAAATGTATTCACGCTCCCAACTCCACTGATTAACCATGTATTTTTTGTACCACTGATGCATTAGAAGTAATGGAAGTCAAATTATGTAATTAGTTAATCGTGCATCAGCATTACACTGCATAAAATTATGCCGTTACAGTTCAAGAACTTCAGTTAATGTTCACATCAGATATTAGCATGGGGGAAAATCAAATTTCGATCTCACTGGCTTTGACTGCCGATCCCCTGGGATTTTTGTGTACTGCAGTCTGTAGGGTTGTTACAGCGAGAGAGAGAGAGAGAGAGAGAGAGAGAGAGAGAGAGAGAATCTGGAGATAAGTCTCAAATAAATACCATTTACAACCACAATAAGCAAAATACGTATCTCAAACCTATAGCAGAAAACCACAGCAGAAAACCACATTTCACTCCTGTCAGCCAAGAACCTAATATAGAATCTGATAATACAAAGGGCACAGGCTCACGAAAAATCTCATGAAGCATTCGATTATCAGAAAACATGTCCTGGTTGATTGACTACATTTAGAAGTACCAACAATATCTAAGTCGGATGTTTTTTGACAGGATTTGTAACACTGACGGTGTTTACCATTTGTCTGTATGTGTGTATGCAGTATTCCTACTCGGAAACAAATGGAGTTCAGTGGCCATGTTGTTGGCGAGACTGCTATAAAAAGCACCAGCGAAATCGGGAATCCAGTGGAGTTCAATTTTACAGTGAGTTACACGCTTTCCTTAATCTGTATTCGCATTGAAAATTGTCAGGGGAAACTTAATACAATTTATCCGTTACGGTTGGAAATGTTATTGAATAGGAGAGCTCAAATGTAATATCTACAGCGCTTTAATATCTGATAGCTGACAATAGCTCGATAGTGAAACTCTTTGTGTGGAACAATGCATTATACCATGAAGTCTTATCAGTGGTTAGCTTCAGTATACAGTGTTACATGTTTAAACTGGTAAACTGCGTTCATGCTGCATTGCCACCATGGCAAACAGACCCGCTGTATCTTTTTTTATTCAAACAATTAATGCTAAACATTTGTCCTTTTGTGTCATTTGTAGTGTAATCTGACCAAATGATCTTGTCTTTTTTTACTTTTCGTTCCTTATCCGAATATATGAATAATCTCATCAGCCAAAGTCAATTAAGTTTGTTTTCAGTCATAGTATATTCAAAATGGAAATATTTTCCCAGCTTGAAAGAAATCTGGGTGCCTGGAAAGAAATCAGTTTCAGCCTTGATTCTTTATACCATTTAATAATTTTTTTTCTTTTAACCATTGGGGGTGCTGTTATACTTGGTAATAATCTGTTCGTTATCTGATCTTTTCAAAAGTGAGACCTTACATGATGTCTTTTTTTTTTTTTTCGAAAAGTAGAGGAATGTAGCTTTGCCAACTCATTTATACCTCTCCTGCTACAGCTTAATACATCATTCACGTTGTTCAAAATGTCAGTTGTTTGGGGAAATTAAAACTGCATCCCTTCTGGTTATCTGGCTATGCTTGTGCTAAGACAATTCATTTAAATAAAGCTAATAAAAGATCTTTCACAGTTACGCAAAATCTATGTAACATAGACACTGATTATGGATTTTGTAGATTTAATCCATTCATGACCATAGAAAAACATCTGCAAATGGAATTAAATCTGCAAGGCTAGATGAATAAATCAAAATATTATGCATATAAACAATGGCCTACGGTTAAGCGTATCTCCGAGGACCTCATTTGCGAGCACTTGGATCAGAGCGGGGGCGTCGAGCAGACCATAGGGTGCCACCCGTTATTCGTAGTAGCTCGAGGTCAGTCTGAAAGCTGCCTTTCATTTATCATTATCTGACATCCAAATTTAGTAATGCATCCTATGCGTGTATTTTTTCCTGCTTGTTAGCTGTTAAGCTTCATGTATAAGTTGTAAAAGAAAATGGTGTTTAACTTTTACATCATTGTAGGTATTATAGTTGATGTAAGAACCCTTTTCTTATCTGAATTGAAGCCTTGTAGCACTTTCTGTGAATTTTGCATGCGTAAGCATTCAAATTTTGTAAAAATGTGGTCCACAGTGAATAGTTCAATGGCACAATCCTCACAATCCCAATATATTGATATAAAGTGCCGTCCTACATGAACTTCATTTTACATTTATTAAGGGATCTCTGACAAAATATTTACGAAATCCTGCTATTGATAAATCTTCTAAGCACAGTTGTACAACTCATACCCCTTCAAGATCAGGATAGACAGATTGGCATGAAATATTCAGGATGATCTATTTGTTGATTTAGAACACCTCCTGCTCTGTGTTTTAATAGATTAAATGTACGCTATGTGGAAAAAGTATTGGGACTGACTTTTCCCACAGTACAATATGTGAAGGCACAGTTATACAGATGTCTTTGGATGTCGTAGCACCAAATATTCCTTTCGCTTGAACTAGGAGACCCGAACCTGTTCCAGCATGATAATGCTTGTGCGCGCAAAGCAGGCTCCATGAAGGTATGCTTTACATGCGTTGGAGTGAAACATCCCGAGTGGCCTGCTTTAGACCCCCCCCTCTTGTACACATTTGGGATGAATTCAAATTCAAATTAATGACTGCTCCCCAGACCTTTATACCTCACCCTCATCAGTGCCTGATTTACTCACGCCCTTTTAGCTGAATTAACACAAATCCCCATAAGTACAATTCAGAATCTTATGGAACATTTAAAAAATAGTGGAGGTTATTATAATAGTAAATGGGGACTAAATGTAGTATAGAACATACAGAAAACACATACCAATATTATGCTCAGGTGTCCACAAACATTGGTGCATATAGTGTATTATTTATCCACACATTCATGGGATTCTCTGTTTGGTATGGTAAAGGAGTTTGGAAGTATAATATCTGGTTTTGTGTGCAGGTGCGAGATATACCAGTCCGGAGCCATAGCGTATTTTACATCGACTTTAACTGGCCAATGGAGGTGGCAAACGGAAAGTGGCTTCTGTACATTGAGAAAATTACAATGACTGGAACTTCAATGTCCACGTGTGTGCCACCAGGTGAAATAGTCAATCCAAGGAATTACGAGGTGAGACATGGACTATAAAATATCTGAAAGTGATGCTTTATTTTACAACCATAAGCGTTTCCATTCACATAAACAAATTTTCCCACTGAAATCTTGGTCAGTTTAAATTCCACCTTGTAGCTGACGATGTTAAATGCCATTAATTATCTCTTTTTTTTATGCTTCATTTAATCCATCTTATTTTATTTATTTATGTTTTTTTGGAATGACCATTCAAGATGTTTGCTAGATTTTCCGGTAGCAAATGTGGCAAACTGAGATATATTTTAATATTACATATATGTAGTGACAGGCTCAAACTGGCAGCCAATCAGGAGTGATCTGGATTGATTCAGATGGGTTTTTCTTTTCTTTTTTTTGCAGAATTTTGTTAAAAACTTTATATTTTATCTCGCTAAGCTGGCAATATAGTAGGTGGCTGGCTGGCTGGCACTAGGGATTTCATTCAGTAGTTTTATGTGCTGTTTATTATTCATTACAATGAGAAGAGCTAAACATCCACATTGGCAATTCAGGTAGTGTTCTGGATCAGGCACAGTCATAGAGAAAGCTTATCTACTCTAGCTAAAAGACAGCTTTAGTTTAAAGCAAGTCATTTGCTTCTTTTACATAGTACTCTGTAACTCTGACAGTCATGTTGATATGTGCAATAAAAATGTTATTTACTTAAACCCTCTGGGATCAGAGTTCTCTGTTCAATTACTGTTGATGTTTTGCATTTTGTCCCTATGAGGTTTTTGTTTCTTTCTCACATCTTTGTAATGATGGGCATACAGATGTGCTGTCATGTTAATAAAAATGAAGAATGGGTCGTGCTAAAAGACTGTTGTCTTTGCTTTGTGTGCATTCCTGGTTTGTAGATGCTTCAATAATTTGATTGCTTTTTGTTTGCCCAAATGATTAATGAGAATTGGTCGAGTTCTGCCCTGCATGCATTCGTTGTTTGCATTACTATGCATTTTTTTTCGGTTTGTGCCTCCTGAACACTGTGTGCAGGAACTCTATTACACATTTGTCCCATTTGCCAGAATGAATTATCGCAACACAATATAATTCGTTGCTTCATGATAGGAATTTTATCTCAGATTCGTGCACAGCAAGACCAAGAGCTGTAACCTCTTGCCGTATTTTCTCACAATTAATATTAACATGTATTTTTGTTGTAATACACTCGTTTGACCTTTTACCCCAAAACTACTTTATCAAACTTGAAGTAAAATTAACTGGGAAGTCTATAATAGTTTATATGAATTGCATTAATAGCATTAATTGATCAATTAATGTATCTTACTTGCTTGCTTTCATAATACTAAGCATAATCTAATGTTGTTTCTTGTGATTGTGTGCTAGGTGGCGAAAGATAGAAAGAGCAGTCGGAGGAAGAGAGATGAACAGTCTGTCGCTCGCTTAGAAGCTCTGTCTGCTGTCAACCTGAAGAGCGCCCGCAGAAAAATTGACCATCTGGTCAGAAAACACACACATACACACAAACACAAAATAAGCTAACACCTATATTGGGTGGTTACTAGGCAACATTATGAGTGCTTATGTCGTTTTGTGCATTAACGGCACACCAATCATGACAAATACCCAAAAAGATAATAATGTGTGATAAGATGTGAGCTATGAGAGTATGTACAAGTAATGCAGATTGAATGGTGATGTGTCTTTGAATAACGTAAGGCTGATGCTGATGTGGGTTTTTTTTTTTATTTTCCCTTCAGAATTGTACATCAGGTACTGCGAAATGTACGTCCTTCAGCTGCTACTTGAACAACGCTACGGACACGGCGATGGTGACGGTGCAGGCGAGGCTATGGAATGCCACTATGTTGGAGGTCTTTGCCCTTTCATAACCACACACACATACACACACTCTTGATTATAATCTAGCAGACTGTCTAAAGGTGCCTCCACCACCTACAACATATATTATTTAGGACTTAATTATACAATTAAATACTTTATTATGTACAATAATATCCACTTTATGAATCTACTTTCTTCCATAGTATAATGGTTGTAGATATAATGGGTAATATAATGGGTGTCCACAAAGTTCTGTGTATGTGTGTGTGTATTATGACTATCTATATGACTAGCATTAAAGATTGCAATTATTATACAATTACATTAGAGAATACAATTTTATAAAAAAAGAATACGTTTTATACACTATACTCTTACTATACTCTGTATTTAAATAGTGTTCAGAATGTGATTATAAACTATCATCCTCTTTTATACACCGTACAATACTTTAAATGATAGTCTCATAATAGTGCAATTTTATAATTAAAATACTCTGTGATTTGTTATAAATATACTCTGTAATGTACTGAAATCATTATTAGGCTCTATGCTGCTGTAAAAATATGCTGATTTATATTATAGTATATTTTATTGTACTATTAATGAAGGTTTATTATACATAATACATCACTAACTGATGATTCATTTAAATCGCTGTTTGTACGTGTGTGCAGGATTACAACAAAGCCTCACTGATTTTCATCATTGGAGAGGCAACACTTAAACTGAAGACAGACCGAGCAAGCATCCGTCTGGACAATCAAACCAGTCACGTGACTGTGAGTCCTATTAAAACTCACTCAAGCGACATGTGAATGTTAATATGAGCATTTTTGTAACCTAAATCCCTCTTTACAATTGCATGTGCAGTTCTCTGTGGAGGTGACTCCGATTCTGCAGATTGAGGTTGTGGATAAAGTGCCCCTGTGGATCATTATAGTCTCCGCGCTAGCCGGAGTTCTTCTGCTCGCCCTCATCGTTCTGCTTCTGTGGAAGGTATGCAGGCTAATCAGAAAATATGAATGTTTATAAATTAATATTTGATGTTTGGCATTTCTGTCACAGAAGGGATTTTTTTTAGGAATTCAAGAACTTTAGAGACATTTTCAACAAAGCAATCAGGGCTGGTTCGAGTTACTGCTCCAGAGTGGGTACTTTTTTGGAAACTAGCGGTTTTATTGCTTTAGCTAGCTGGCAGAGGTGCCCTGGTTCAGCTGACATCAGGGAACATTTCCTTCATGCTGTTGATTTTTGTTTGTGTATGGGTGCAGAGGGAGAAATATCCCGAGTCGAAAGTACACCAGGGATATAACACACTATTTATAGCTGTATTTTTTTGCTCCACATATCTGTATCTGGGCATGTGTTTGGATTTAAACTCGAAGGACATGTCTTAACTAAAAAAAGAATGTATTATAAATGTTAAACTGTGACTATGGAAACATTGGAAAATATAGAGGGAAAAAAAACCATAGAAATATCAGCTATATCAAGTCATAATTAGTCTTTGTTTATTAATGTAGCTTAATGAATTATGATGTTTGATTTTTTACCTGTTTGCTATATTTCCCAACATATTTATTCGGTTCTATGGTTATTGGTTATTAGGAATTAGTAGCCTTAATTAAACCTCTGCAAACCTGCTGGCTCATTTCCCATCGGATCTCAGTCCTGATGTATACAAATGACAAGCATTCTAAAATGTTTTTATCTGTAACAGTTTATAATATATTATCTGTTCACTGTCAATGACATATTTCTATTCGGTTATGTCTCTTCATATATTCCCACATATATCATATAAAGCAGCACAGTCAAGAAGAATCCATCTTCAGTGTCACTGTTGGCTTCCTTACTGTTTTGTAGTTCTTTTCCAGATGAAACGCTAAAGTATTTATGATCATGATGAGTTTGAGGAGATGTATGTGTTTGTGTTTTTTGTTGTTGACTTCATTTAACCAATTTCTTTCCTCAGTGCGGGTTTTTCCGGAGAGCGAGCACTAGAGAGCTTTATGAGGCGAAGTCACAGAAGGCTGAGATGAGGACACAGCCGTCTGAGAAAGACAAACTAACAGAGGAGGAATGATGATCATGCAGACTAGATTACTGTATTACTGGGTAAAATATACCAAACGAGACCTCCTTCTCTAGAACGACGCGTACTTCTCTAAACTGATGCTTTCTTTCAGATCTCACACTCTTTCTTACTCTAGGAGGTACCTCTCCTCTATTGATTAGACGGGTGTCCCACTAAATTTCCTTTGATGTGTTTCAGCAATACTATATTACAACACAGCATTTGCATCCCAAATGGCCATGCTGCTATTCTCAGTAGTAAAAAAAAAAAGTTTGCAGGTGGTGCATATTTTCCTAGTTACCATAACAACTGGCTACTGAGTCAAACCACCATATTACTAGACCGTCGAATGTAATAGTTACTACCCTTTGGGCACGTCCACAGTCATGAACAGATGCCATCCTTTATTCCACACATGCTCTTTCCCTCTCTCTTTATGCACAGCACAGCTGTTACACCTCGGTGCATTTGTAAAGCAGGAAAAGTTACTTGTATGCAGAGTCAGGTTGGGACAATTCATGGTTTGTTACGTACCTCGGTTTTTAAGGTTCAATTTCATTACAGTTCGGGGGAAGAAATGCAAAACATAAAATTGCTTGTCGTTAAACACAGTTTATTATTATTAACGTTTATGATTACCAACATTTGAACAGTTAACAATTTAAAATAGTTTTAAATAAAAATGCCTGCTTGGTTAAATAATTAAAAAAAATAATAAAAATAAATAACAATAAAACAGATAATACATTACACTTTTTATTATATTGATTCAATTGCCACAAATTAAATAGAATAAATACAATGAAATAAATGGAAACTTTTTATTAAATAGTTTACATTTGTTAGACACTATTTGGGTAATTGAGATGTGTATGTGTTTTACATTTAATATTTAATTGTCTAAAGAGATGATTTACTTAACTGTTCTGAATATTTCAGCATACTTTAACAAATGTCATCATTCATTCACTCCCTCGATATGTGGAATTCTTGAAGCTGGATATAAAACGCCAAAGAATCCGTAGCACTAGCGTTAACCTATAGCCACTTTTGGGTTAGCGGCTTACACCAGTACTGTGTGATTATCCACAGTGACACTGCGCTAACTCTAGTTTCTTTTTTTTCCCTCTCAAATAACAAAGTCTCTCAAGATCGTAATACTCTTTAGTGTATGTATACTTCTGTAAAATTTTGTGTTTTGCTATATAACTTCATTCATGGCTGTTGTGACATCATAATTTACCATAATAAGCATCACACCACTCCTCCACCTACATTTTTATATGTAAGGGATAATCCATGGATAGGTATACAATATCAGTGAACAACATGGAGGCAAAAAATCACTCGATTCCAATGCACACTTACGCAGATGATGTACGAGCGAACTGTATGCAACTGTAACTGTATGTTACTGTGGATACTGTTGTTTATAAGGCAGCGTGTTCATTCAGAACGATGATTAAACTGATCAGAACAACCCATGCTTTCAGAGAAAGATGATTCAGACATTGAATTACGTTACATCACTCTCTTTCAATCTGTCTTTGTTTCATTTTCAAGCTGTACCAGGACACCCACTCTCTTTTTTATCTACCTCTTAATCAGCCACTGCTTCCTCTACTATCTGCCTAATAAGTGCTCCTATTTATCTCAGTTCTAAATGTAGCATTTGCACATTTAGAACCCCTTTACTGCAGTCATCTTGCAATAAGTAATCAGTATGGAAATGAATGCATGAAAGCAAATTAAACTAGAACTTCCTTAGAACACATTGTGAAGCTGAACAGTGACACCAACATCTATAGTTTTTACTGGGTTTAGTTCAGATAAAGTGGATGAAATATCACTGTAAGTGCGAACAAACAAATAAATAAACAAACATTGAATGAATACATTCGATGAACGCAATTGTGTTAATAAATAACAGGAATCCATTTAATTATGTCCTTTTAAATTGGCCAAAAAATATTTATTTGTTTGTTTATACCCAAGTAATTTTTTTTCGTTCTTTGTGTTCAACGGCTCAAACAAACACTTATCTGTTGATAAATCATGAGATATCAAGGGATAGCAAATGATATCTTTGATAAAATATATAGTATTTTAATATATAGTATTTTTAGGCCGTGGTCAAAAAGGCTATAAAGTAAGAATGCTTTCAAAAACAAAAGTGTTAAAAATTGCTTATTATCAATTAACAATTTGTGTGACCACCCGTTGGTTTCAATTCTTACAATTGCACACTTTGTACACTTACACTAAGTCAGGGATTTTGTAGCACCACGTTCATGATTAACTAATTGTACCAAGCAGGTGCTAATGATCATCAAGTTCAAATGTAGGTTGAAACACAGTCATTAACTGAAACCGTGTGGCTGGGGGAGGTACAGAGACAGAACTGCTTAAAACTTTTGCACAGTACTGTGTGTATTAGCTAAAAAAATCATTTCAAATTAGAACTAAAACATACCGAATGAAATGATTTATGGACTTGTTTTGTACGCATCGAAAATGAAGACATTTTTTTGTGAACATACAGTAATGCCTTCTATTTTTAAAATCGCCATGCGTTTTGCCACTTGGTCATGTCAGAAATTTGTGAAACAATACATCATTATATATTTTGTGCTACAGTACACTTAATTACCATGACCTTATAAGAAAGAGCCTTCAGCATCTAAATCTATAAATGGATTTATGGACTGCCGAAGGAAAGTTTGCGGATGCCAGGAATCTTCCGTAGGACATAAGTAGAGGCAGGACAATTTGTCAGAACACTGGCTCTGAATAAATAATGATCTTCCACTGCACATTAATTGATGAATATGATGCTGTGCTTCCCAAGGAGCATTGGGCATGGTTGTATTGTGTAGGTATATGCTAGATATTATATATGTATTATGTATATGTTTGTATGTATATATACACATACATTACAAATATATGGACTGAAGTATGACCTGCCTTTTTCAGCCATTGTTACTACATGCTGGAGGCACACAATTGTATTGGATGTCTTTGAATGCAGAGCTCATGAATGGCTTGTTACTATTAATATATCATCCTACTTTGGATTTATTATGAAAACACTTTTTGCAATGTGCTTTGAGATGATTTAGGTGCTAATGTGCACAAGCAGACAGTGAGCAGGATTAACCAAATATTCCTGCAACTGCAAATATTATCTAAATTCTCTCCTTCTCATGTTGAACAACATCTGGAAACTTTCACTGTTCAGCTTTATAACGAAAAAAGTTTTTAATAAATAAGGCCAAATCATGTAGCAACCTGCTGCGGGAACTCTAGTTGGGTTCTAAAGTTTAAAAGCCTGCACTGGTCGAGACATAAAGCACTTAAACTCTTTCTCGCTTTTGTGTGTGTGTGTGTGTGTGTGTGTGTGTGTGTGTGTTTGTGTAGTGCGGGTTCTTCAGGCGGGCGCTTTATTTCCGGACAATGGCCAAATACAATGGAGTGAGGATGTGTCGAGAGCAGCGCACCCTAATTGAGAATGGCAATAAAAAGAAGCACTGGATTACAAACTGGAATGACACACTGCAATGAGTCCCCCTTAACACACACACACACACACAGTGCATTTTTTGAGGTGACATATCCACACAGTCTTATTTAGCCCAGTGAGATACACGATGACCATTCAAGATTCCAAAACATTTAATTTTATATTCACATTATGCAAACTGCCTGACTAGATCTATACATTTAAAGATGCACACACTCTAGAACAGAATAGAATTGAATAGCCTTTATTTGTCACATATACATTACAGGACAGTAAAATTCTTTCTTCGCATATCCCAGCTTGTTTGGAAGTTGGGGTCCGAGTGCAGGGTCAGACATGGTACGGTGCATCTGGAGCATAGAGGGTAAAGGGCCTTGCTCAAGGGCCCAAGAGTGGCAGCTTCCGATCAGTAACCCAGCGCCCTAACCACTGAGCTACCACTCCCCCCTAGTCACACCCTCCATATGTTTATTGGTTTTCCATCCCAAACAGGTTAGCAAGTGTGGCATATGAAAGGGTATGTAGACTTTTATCTGTAAATAAAGTGTCAAAATATACACTAGGCCAAGGAGGCAGTCATCTAGAAGGCAGTTATGAAATATGAACTGGAGATATAAAGTCAGAATTGGTAAAAAAGATCATTAGAGTGTCTAATTTTATTTGTATAGTTCGATATATTTGTATATTACACGCAAATGCACATCCCAAATAAATAAATGTGCATTGACTGTGGAGAGTGTGCATTCACAACCCAGCTGATTGGAGCTGTGTTACTGTACGAGTGTGCGTGGGTGTGAGGATAAAAAAAATTGCGTCGACACAGTCCTTGATAGATGATGTGAGCTCTGCGTTTGCACATACCGGGCCCTATTCAGAGTTTTAAAAGTTACATCAATGTTTAAAAAGAGGTTAGTTATGAGTCCATTTTTTGGTTTAGATAATGCAAAAGTGTGCAGTTCACACTTTTTTTTCTGGGTTTCTGGGTTAAAAACACATTTTCAGATGTGTTTCTGTACAATGCGGACAGAAAAAGACAATATATATATATATATATATATAACTAATATTCTATGAATCACAAGTTGTCCTGCATTAGTTCTTACATTTTTCTTTCACAAATTTTCCAATAGTTATTAGTAATTATTATATAAACAGCAAATTGTGCTGCATCTGACAATATGGTTTCTATCGTTATTATTGGAATGCTTTTAATTCCATTTCCATACAATAAATGGACAGAACTTTGGGGACACCTAACCATTGGTAAAGATTGGTATGTGTTTTTTAAACATCCCATTCCACATTTAGTACCCATTTGCTGTTAGAATCACCACCACTTTTCAGAGATGATGTTCTACTAGATTTTGTCATTCTGGAACAGGTCTTGGCCTCCTAGTTCAAGTGAAGGGAAAATTTAATGCTGCCACACATTCAGAAGCATCTTATGAAATTGTGTGCTTTTAACTTTGTGCTAATAGTTTGTGGAAGAAGCATGTCTTGCTAGAAAATAAAGGTGTCCAAATTATTTTGTCCATATAGTGTATAATGTTAACTCATCATGTCTTACCTCGATTTTTCTTATTTTAGAACCGTTTGTTAAAAACCTTGTACAACATTTATAGTAATGTAAAAACAACAACAAAAAAAAAAATATATAGTCTTTCGTGAAAAGGACATGAAAGTAGAATTGACCAACAATAATACGCTCCAGTCAGAGTGATAGAGGTGGAATCATCTACTACAACTCCTACAGTTGCATCAGCCTGCTAGCTTAAGTAAGTGTAATAAATGTATGACTGGTTTGTAGTCTGACAGGAAACCAAATGTTTCTATTGCCTGCTGACGGAGAAGCAAACAGTAGCTGGTTTTGCCAAGGGTCTAACGCACTCAAATGCTGAGGGTGTCAAGTGAATATTATTCCGGGTATCCAAAGTGGCCTGCTTTCTAAAAGTGGTCAAATAAAAAGCAACACGGTCCAGGTTTGCAGTAAAACTATATGCAGTAAGACCAAAAGCATTTATTATGTGCCATATTCCAGGTAGTTTATTGTTTGAAAATTATTTAACACACTTCTTTACAGTAGGATTCAGTGTGTTTGTCTGAAATGTCTTTGTGGGTTTTTTTTAATACTTTAAATGCATAAAACATGTTAGTTTACACGTAAACAGATCAATATTTCGTACAGCCTGTGCACTCTATTTACTGCCAAAACAGAATGTTGTAACCTTTGTTTGTTTGGGTTTTTTTCCAGTTAAAAATGTATGCTGTTAAATATTCTTAAATCGACAAATCACTTTTCTATTTGACTTGAGAAAAAAAAATCACTGTTTTGTATTATGATTTATTTTTATATTTAAGATTGTTTGTAAATGACAGTTCAAGCATTTGTACATTTGTGGCAATTGTGAAGTTTTTATTTAGATGTTTGCCTTCATTTGAAAATCTTTTTATTTTATTATTTTTTGTGAAGAGTTGACAGTAAAGACCAAAGTAATCTAAACTAGTGAATGAATCTTTGTTATTCTTCTTATTCTTTATTATTATTAGGAGCAAATTTTATAATATTATTATTAATAAATATATGTAATAATTATTATTAGCATTATGCTAAAAATGCTTATATTTTAATAAATGTTTTAATGCCAGAATTAAACACAAAACCAAAAGTAAGGAGATTAGCAACAAATGCCAAAACAGTTTATTAACATGTGAACAAATTAGCTTGAGCTGATTTGCTAGCAAAGTAATAAACCGTTTTACTAACAGGTAAGAGTACAAAGTATGTACTACACCAAATGTCTAGCGTGCTTAGCAGCTGCTTTGTAAAGCAAGTAGCATGCTAGGTGGCTAACTTATAATTTATTATTTTAAAAACTTTCAATGCTTTTACTTTATTATTTTAAATGAACATTTATGCCGAGTTATCGTACAAAGTCAGTGACAAAGTCAGTGAATAAAAGCAAACCTATGCTAGCAACAAATGGCTACACATTTAGGCACAAGCACAGTGTAGCATTCTGTAGTTTATTGAAAATAAGGGTTAAATTCTTTACATTTATTATTTTTTTAAGTAGAACAGTTGAATGCTACTGCGTCTTATAAATGAACATTGCCAGCAGGGATAGTCCTGATGCAACATTTGGCTGTTCCACTGCAATTGTTTTGAGGCAATGGGGGCATGCCTGTGTAATATTTCAACAATACAATATACAGTACAGGGAATAACAAATATAAACATGACTATATTGTTCACTGTAGTGTGGTGTAGTTGGTGAATAATTGAGAGAGCTGAGTGATAGGCAGCAATGTCCCAACAACAGATTTTATTTAAAGTGTGTGAGGGAACCTTCTAGAAATTGCTCATCCAAATTGTCCTTATACTACAGATGGACAAAAAAAAGGTCTACTCTATGAAAATAAGACCTATTCTTAGGGGGTGCACCGTGACACAGCTAGAAGTAGCTGGGAACACACTGGTCCCTAGTTTCATCCTATGCTGATGAGTCTGAGTGAAGTTTCACATGTGCACCATGTGTCTTTTTCCAGGATCTCTATCTGTATCACTAAAACATGCCAGTAGATGTAAATTAAAATGTAAACTTAAACGTCCACCTATCATCACGATCACTTGTTTGGATCCCGTCAATGCCACATCCATTCACGTAGTTAGGAAAGTTAAAATTAGATATATAATGACAATTTTCTCACTTCCCCACCATTTACAGCAACAATAGCCAATTGAAGCAGTCTGTGAGCACAAATATGCAGAAGAGCGTTGATAGCTTTTTCTTCTGCTGTTGTTCAATTGCTATTACATAAAACAAGCAGTTTCTAAAGCAAGAGATTGGCAGGTGATTAATGCCTGGGGAAAATTGTATGATTTGTGGGCTGTGCAAGGCAAAAGATGACCAATCTGAAACGATCATGGTCATTTCTTTCCCAAATGGTGGTTCTATGTTATACTGTGAGTGAGAAGGTCTTTGCAACCAAGGATGTTAATGTCAGAAATTTTACCTATATCTACTGACTAGATAATAAAAATGCAACATAACTTGCATGATAGCCAATGATTCAATAGGTTTTATCATCACACAGTTTTACATTCATGTCGTTGTTAAATCCGGTGTGGTTTGTAACAATCTTAGAAGACTGCTGAAATGAAATAGTCTATAGAGGCATAAGTTAAGGAGAAAATGTAAATTATATTGATATAACAACATGAGGAGCTTGTCTTTCCATACTTTAGCATTGCATATGTAGCATGTTTGGCCTTGTTTCGATTGCAGTGTGGTGTTGTTTTATTTCAATTAGCTATTATGTTATTCTGACAATTAGTTATGTTAGTGTCACAGAACATGGCTAGCTATTCTAGCAGTCGAGAAAGTGCGTAAAAGTGTGACGTCTCTTATCACTCCCCATTTTTTGCACAAGAAACCTTCATATGCATTCCGCATATGTAAAAGAAGAGAAAATGATTGACAGCTCTGATTGGCCAATACCAAAGCGTGAGTGACAGCCAGGCGTAAGGTGACTGGTTAAAAAATGCAATAAAAGTCCCGCCCACGACTTTTCTCGAGCAGCCCGGACCCTGCAGCATTCCCATACTTTGAGCAGAAGCCGAGCAGTTGGTGCGCATGCGCAGCAGAGTTCCCCTAATAGCCGAGTTGCGACCTCTGGCGGCCACATGCACAGCGGCGTCTCAGTTTCTCCAGCGGCAGCTTTCAAACCACACCGGCGTCTTATTGATCATAAAGAGGCTTCCGGAGTTCCTGCGCTTATTCTTTTCGCTCGCGCCTTCTTTTTTTTTCTTTAACGCGCCTGAGTTCTTTCACATCACTTCCCATCCGGATCGGAACAGCGCGGTGAATATGGACTAAGGACCGAGGATGCAGCACGCTTGGGAATTCATTTTTATTTTACACGTTCATGTCCTCGTTGCAGAAGGTAAGAATGATCCTTCTGATCCATTTGGACATCATGTGGAGAGTTGCACTGTTTCTTTTCCATGCACTTGCACCCTTATGCAGGCTCCTGCGCTCTGATGACTCAGTGTGTTCTGTCAAATATTTATAAATATTCATGAGTAATTAAATGTCATTGTTAACTATCTAATATACTATATCTAATGATATATAAGTGATGAATAATAATTGTTACAAAGAAAAAAACTTGCAGTCCTTCTGTTAACACTTCAATAGTGTGTGATCAAATCAGTGCACTAATTTCACCTAAGTGTAAATCTCTGAGTGAGTGCACACTGTCACACCTGACTTCTAGACACAAATATTGTGATGTCATAATGTGTCATTTTACTATTAGGCACATTGTTATAGATGCTTTTGGTGATGATAATGAGATTGGTCAATCATCCAGGTGCTCATTTGAACCCTGTGCAGGACTGAGTCTTGCCAAACATTATAAGACTTGTGTGGCTGAGTGGACAGTGATATAGTCCCTAGGCTAAGACTGAGCCTGGGCCTGATTACAGATGAGTTCCAGTCATTAAAGAAATGTTACAGACGGGTTTTTAATTGGGACAGACGAACGTCCTGGCCAACATCATTGAAGCGGAGCAGAGAAATTTTACAGAGCAGTGCTAAAGATCATTGCAGCAGACGAACGTAACACACTAGCAATACAGACATGAATATGAGAGATGAGGGCTACAGACAGGCATCAAGGACGAAGGACGAGTGCTACAGAGCATTGGCAGCTGGTGGGTTTCTCTTACATTAAAGAAAGAGCCCGTGTCTGCTTTTTGAAGTACAAGTATATATTCTTTTATGTTCTGTTTTTATCTATTGGCTTGTCTCCTGTTTTTCCTTCCAGTCTGCCAAAACACCTGAAAACAAACAAAACAAATGCAAATAATCAAACAAAGCAATATTTACCAACTAATAGAAAGGAAGTAACTATTTATACTTGTATTATAAATTATAAATAAACTCAGTTACTAAGTTTGTGCTGATTTTTTTTTTGTTTCTATTATAAGTTTACAATTTTCTTTAGTGTCACTGCAGTTGGTATTTGGTTATAATGTTTAGCTCTAATAAGACTGAAGCGTCATATGGATGATATATGATAGCCGCGGGGCCTGGACAAGCAATAAGAGCACTGGAGAGATTTCTTTCAATGCCAAACATACCCAGTTCCTCTCAGTGGAGCCGTGTCTCCAGCGAGGACCCCAGCACCCAGTGACATTTAGAACCAGTATGAATTCTCAGTTCAGTTCCTTCCTCACAAGGTATCTTCCCCATGGTTTATTAGGGAGTCTCTTGCTTTAGATACAGTATATAGGATCGAAATCTCTCTCTTTAAAACTCAGCATACTTTGAGCTGCTGTAGAAGCCTGCAAATGCCATACGTCACTGGGTTTCTATCGGAGCTGTGTCTCTGGCTGTGATGTCCAGTGCAGTATTGCAGTGAGAATATTGCTATAGAGAAAGATAATCACAGAATGCCGTTAATAACTGATAAGTGCTAAGCATAACAGCTCATCTGTTGTGTTCGTCTGTTACACTCGTCTCAGGGAGTTGGGAAAGCTTTGAATTTGTGCCATTCTTTTTGGGTTTTTTTTGGGTTGCTTTTTTTTTATTGTTTGTTTCTTTGTTTTTGTAGCACAGCCTGCATCCTCAATGCCCCATGATGGATGGTGGGCTTATAAAGATGTCATAGAAGGAAGTTTTATACCAGGTAAGAACACAAGCTTCTACCGTGAATTTTCCCCCTATAAATGCCTCATAAGCGAGGTAGAAAGACGAGCTTCCACTGAGCGGGTGTTTATTTGGGTCAGCGCACATATGGATTTGCTGTGACGTCAATTATATTAAATTGTGTGAATAAGTCAATACAGATGAATAAGTCAGCTTTTGCACGCATTAATGCAGAAACAGATTATCAAACCAGCCTAGAAATGTAATCTGTGTGTAATAGGACCCAGATTCAGTGTGCGCATGAATTATTTTGATTGGTGCACTACTATCTGTTTCACACCTCATGCCTCACCTAAAAGAACACGCTACTTCTGTTAAAGCATCCGATTCAAAGCACAATCTGGAGCAGATGGCAGATGCAATGATGTGTGACAAATGCCCAATTATTTCATTTACACTGTGCTTATAAAGGTCAGTCCTGCTGGCTTAGAGCTCTGCTTAATAAGTCAAGGATCTGCACAGCATAAAACCATACAAAGCCCACACACCGTAAATATCCACACCAAAGCATATGAAGGTAAGAAATTAAAATTGCAGCACAGATACAGCACTAAAAGCACTATAACACTTAATCATAATGTCCGTTATGTGAAAAGGCTTCAGACTCAGGAATTGGGTTTAGGTAAATGCAGGTCTGTTGGTTTGCACAGTAACCATTTCTTTCAGATTTAGTTCAAAAACATGTTCTTTAGGAGGCAAACTAATGTCACTGCAGCATAATTGGATCTTTTGCATTAAAATAGGCAACATAGGCCTGGAAAGATGAGATCCACACCCCTGAAGATTGTGGCAAGTGCTTAAGCACAATGGATAAGAATAATGCCCAAAGGGTGTGGATAAAGCATAACAGGTGAGAAAAATTACCAAAAGATGTGGTTTAGGTAAGAAAGGTGGAAAGGTAACAATAATAATAAAGGATTGGGGGGCACCTGAAGTAGGGGCAGGTGTAAGCTGGAACAGGGCAGGGCTTAAGGAGAGCAGTTAAGAGAGAAGGGGGTTATGATTCGAAGGCTGAGGCAGAACTGTTAATAATAATTATAATAAAAAATAAATAAATAAAAGAATGTTCAGAGGGTGTGGTTAAAGCAGAGCAATTGAGATCAGAGGGTGTGGTTAAATCAGAGCAATTGAGAAGAATGATTAAGGGTGTGGCTAAAGGAAAACAATTCAGAAGAATGACCAGAGGGTGTGGTTAAAGCAGAGCAATTGAGAAGAATGTTTAGTGGGTGTGGTTAAATCAGAGCTATTGAGATTAAAGGGTGTGGCTAAATCAGAGCAATTGAGATCAAAGGGGGTGGTTAAAGCAGAGCAATTGAGATAAGAGGACTTGGTTGAAGCGGAGCAATTAAGAAGAATGATCAGAGGGCGTGGTTTAAGCAGAGCAATTGAGAAGAATGATCAGAGGGCGTGGTTTAAGCAGAGCAATTGAGAAGAATGATCAGAGGGCGTGGTTAAAGGAGAACAATTGAGAAGAATGATCAGAGGGTGTGGTTAAAGCAGAGCAATTGGGAAGAATGATCAGAGGGTGTGGCTAAAAGAGAACAATTGAGATGAATGATCAGAGGGTGTGGCTAAAGGGGAACATTTGAGAATAATGATCAGAGGGCGTGGCCAAAGGAGAACAATTGAGAAGAATGATCAGAGGGTGTGGTTAAAGCAGAGCAATTGAGAAGAATGATCAGAGGGTGTGGCTAAAAGAGAACAATTGAGATGAATGATCAGAGGGTGTGGCTTAAGGGGAACATTTGAGAATAATGATCAGAGGGCGTGGCTAAAGGAGAATAGTAGATCAGGAATAGTGAATTGGACAGAGCTACAGCAGAATATTATTGAAAGTGTTTGGCTAAAACAATCTCTAGAGAAAACAGAAAATGTTACCGATTGTAAAGCGATGTGTTTATATACCACACTGTTGTTTGGTCATGAATTCAGACAGGGTTAAGACAAACAATGCGAGAATGTTATCGGCTGTGTTCATCTGCGTGACACGATGCACAAAATCGGGATTACTGTCACTATTCTGGGAAAGCTATAGTTTATGTAGGTCACTGAATATGAACACAATTATGTGCTTAAATGCCTGTAAGAGACACAGTCTGTAGGATGCACAATAATAATTGAGTTTAGAATATTCACAATTTCATTTTATTCATCTTCTTAAAAACACTACAGAATGATGTGTAGCCAGAGGGCAAAACATGCAAAATGTTCCTTATTAATCAGAAATCCAGCAAAAGGAATTGTAAACAAGCATGTAGAAATCATGAACATGAACAAAAACAAAGTAAAGATATCAGCTTGTATCGAAGTGTTTTCTTTCCTACATCGTTGTCTCGCATCTAATTCAGCGATTAAGAAGTATAATGACATCTTTATATATGCAAATGAAAGATGATTAGAATGAATCGAATAAAACCAAATGATGTAATTAGACAAGGCAGGACACAACAGGCCACATAAACATCTTAAGAAATGCCTGATTATCAGCAATAAACTGTTGGCATGCAGCATCTAAAACATTCTGTTTAATACAAGTCACATATAAGTAATGTTTGTCTTTGTGTTTCAGTTCCCTCTTTTTGGGGATTGGTGAACTCTGCGTGGAAACTTTGCTCCGTTGGGAAACGGCAGTCGCCGGTAAACATCGAGACTCGCCGTTTGACTTTTGACCCCTTCCTCACCCCACTACGCGTCACTGGAGGAAGAAAGGTAAGGGAAATGCATCAATCCATCAATTTAAAAAGTGCAGATTGGCATTTGTATCTTAGGCAAAAAAACAATTTACTTACATATGATTATTATTGAGAAAGTGACCAATAATTTGTGACCAATATGTAGATTGATTTCTCATCGCTATACTGTTTCTCAAGCGCATTCTCTCAGCGCCACTGCTGCTACATGAATAGGACGTATCCCAATACTATGGAGATCGAGGCGTTACCTGAGAGTCACATAGAATACAGATTAACATGGCAGATGTAGAGCTGTAACTTCCTGGAGACAGAACAGGAAAAGAACATCTAGTTTTATTTCATCTTTTCTTTTTCTATTCTTTTTTTTACACTACAGGCCTGTTTGTTAAAGGGCCATGCGTTAGAAGTCAGAAGGTTATTTAAGTAAATTGATTGTTTGCTGTCTTTCTGAACCAAAGAAATAAAAGCAAACTCTCTGTATTATAGTGAATTGCATAGCGAAATTTTTAATTTTTAATTTTATCGTATTGCATTGAGTCGCATTGTGTCGAATCAAATCGAAATCGGATCACACAGCTTTCGAAACAGTAGCTGCTTCATATGCATCTTGAATGTATCGTATACACATCGAGATACGAATCGCAACGGCTTTATTTATGGAGATGCACATCCTTACGATTTACATTCTCGCTACACAAGGGGGCGCGATTAGGCAGTGAGTAAAACTCATTATAATAATTACTGATTAAACATTCAGGTATAGAACGCCATAAGTGATTTAGATGAATTTACATAATGCTCCAAATTGTCCGGATATTTTCAAACATTCATTTATTCTTAGTTAAAATAAAGCTGTAGGCATGGAGAACTTCGCTCCAGTCAGGCCCACGAGTTTGAACCGCATCGACCCGCATATCGAGACAGATCGATAATGTGATCATAAGCTGTGTGCAGGTTCAGACTGAACATGAAATGCTTTTTGATCCATTTCAAAATCTTCACTCTAGGAGGAGATAAAAATTATAAAATGAATTACATATCCAAAGGGAATTTTAATCATTCTTTATTTTATTTTTACTCTCAGCTTACACTGTCTAATAAGACTCCATCAACACTAAAAGATATGCATAAGATTGATTTTTTTTTTCCCCCTTCACCAAGAACATATCACCGGAATGAAACCTAATAGCAACTACACGTTTTTAAACTGTAATATTTATATGTATAAGACATAATATAGGGCCAGGGTTTTAGTCTGATCTGATCTGGTCTTCGTAATATGGCTGTGTTGTATTTTTTTTGTCTTTTTTTAAAGAGAGTTTGGTTAGTTCAGCCTGTCTGTCTGACTTGACTACGAATTGACCCAGTCTTCAAGTTGCTCAGTTGATCAGATAAAGCAGTTTGTGCATTTCTTATGGATCACTCTGAGACTCGCTTGAATGTGATTATCTTCTTGTCTTTCGCAGCATCCAGCCCATTAACTAATAACATGGTAAGCGAAAATATTATGCAAATCTGCAATAAAAAATTAGCCGAGCAATTATCCCATTGTTCAATGATTGATCATTGGCGCATGGCATCAAATAAATCGGTTGTAGTACAGCAGAGGCAGCCCCGTCGCCCACATGGTCATACATATTCATAAGCCAAGTGGATAGAAGCGTACATATATATACCCTCCAGCCACACACACACACACACACACACACACACACACTAGAACGATGCTTTGTTTAGTCACAACACATGTCAGTGTTCTTAATTATTTAGTATGTTCCTAATCCTCATCTTCATCTCCTCACCTTCTGTTTATAATTTACTGTTGGAGCAAACATTCTTCAGAATTTTCATAATTTATTCTTTTTTTAAATAATAGACTTATTAAAGCACTTATATTTTACTTGCCACTTCTAGCTCATTCACAAGCATGCAAGTGTCAGCACTTTGTAATTCTCAGTAGGATTTCCACCACAGGGAAGTCCTCCGGAAAGAACTTTCGGTATTCGGTTTTTGACATGAGAAACTATTTTGTCTTAGGCATAGACGTTTTTAGTAGAGGTCGACCGATGGTGGATTTTACCGATATCTAGGTCGATAGTTTTGGATACTGCATAACAAAAACAACAAATTTATATAGTAAAATAGTACTGAACATAATACGAAAATAAATTATAAAAATAAATGTAATTTTAATGCTCTTGCCTTTTGTGAAGACATTCACTGATGTCCACTTTAAGCATGACTGGAATTTTGTGTGATGGTAACGTTTTAAAATAAAATGTCATTGTTTAGTGTTTGATTGTTATTTGCAATTTATATGCACTATGAACTAGCATGAACGAGGTACAGTGTGCAGTCTCGCATGTCAAAACAAACAGCACGGGGCATCAGTGATTAGCCTCTGGCGGCTTCTCTTAGCGGCTTCTTTTCACAGATGCAACCCGGAAAAACTATCAGTATGTATTTTTGCAGATAGTCGATAGTTCCAGATATAAACCATCGGTGCCGATTACTCGATTAATCTTTAGTTTAGAGTTTCTGTAACGTAAACTCAGGAACTCGTTATAGGAACTTATCTACAACAGAAAAGCACAATTAAAAACTGCAACAAACTACAAAGTGTATTTTTTTAATGAAATAAAAAATTGTGATAGCTTGAACATTGCTGTGGACAAATTGTTAGAGCTTGGGCATAAGGAGGAGTAGAGCATGCCAGGTTGCATATTTCCGGATGTGTTGTGAAGACAAAAATGCTTTCAAGCTCTCACGCTTTGACTATGTGTTCTTTTAGATTGTTTGAAACTGCTGCTCATGCTGGCTGTGTATCACACCTTAAAGTGTTACATGACCTGTTCAATGATTAGCTTGTGCCATTGTGATTGACAAAGGAGAGACTTTGCCATTCCCTCCCACTCAGAGAGCACGGAGAGTTTTGCTTTGTTAGGGTCCCAGATTACTTTGGCATTGCCAGGAATCAAATACCTTTAAAACTCTGTTTTGCTGATGCAAAACCCGGACAAACATTATTCTGTTGCACCACTTGCGATGGCCTTTGTATAATAATCACCATCGGTAATGTAATCTCTCAAAGGAGCCTGATTTGAGGTCTGCACAGTAATCTAACTTCATCTAGCAAGTTGCATTTAAAAAATGAACATTACCCCTACCACCACCCAGTAAAACATAATGAAAGCTTTGCTAGCAGTGTGTTGAATATCACAGTAGAGCATGAACAGTTATCTGCATCAGTATGTCAGCAGGTCAGTTGTGTCTGGATAGATTTATGTGTGAGGAGGAAATAAAGAGAGTATTCATCTTCAGCATTGGAGTTTTGACACCATTTTATTAGCATTTGGTGTAGTTTTTTTCCCAGCATGCCTGTCAGTGTTGTTTCACTCTCTGCTGTCAAGTGAAATTGCAATCACTGTCAGTCCAGTGTTGAATTAACTCACACCTCATTACATCAATGCTGCAGCGGGCTCGGTTCCCTCTGCAGCTTTATTCAATTTCACCCCGATGTGACAGCGATTACCACCAAGCGAACATTATGCAAAGTGAATTTAGCTGAAGTTTATTGTTTGCTCTTCTGTGTGGGTTTTGCCTGGGGTCCTACCAGATTTCTGATGGCTGAAAATAGATAAGAGAAACAAAATAGTTTGTTGCACATATCGGACTTGTTCAATAAGTAAAAAACAACTTGTGCAGATAATCGATAAAGGTGAAAGGGTGACCAGTTATGATCTTGCCAGTGGCCACTGAGTGATTTGTGCTGTACAAAAATACAAGTTTAATTTATGGGGATTTTACTTTCACCCATTGAATTACACTGATATCTGATATAATAGCACAGGTAGAGATGCCTAAAAGGACGCGGAATAAGATCATAGGTGAGTATGACAAAATGGTGGTTTGAACCCCACTGTGCTTTGGAAAGGTGTGAGGCCAGTGTATGAATTCATTAAGAAATGGTGTGTGCATTCTTGCTGCTCCAGTTCTGCCAGTTGTTAAAGCAGAATGCTTTGGGGAAGGGAACCCTTTTGGTATCATGTGTGAGCCAGTTGGTTTGCCTTTTTTTACTGAAGGACACACTAACATTTTTGCAAAATGCATACCAGACACAAGAGGCGATTTGAACACCGCAGTCTACATGTCCTTGATGAAGCCATCGAAATTAAATAATACCACCGGCTGTTTTCATTCCTGTGGATCGCTTGGCTAGTTGAATGACACAGCCGGCTTTGGAGGAATGATCTTTAAAAGTTAATAATGGTTGCAGAATTCACAATTTAACTATCTTGACATAGGGTTTATTCTTTAACTTTATCATTTTAGTGTGACTTGTACCTCAGAAATATCCTAGGCATCACTTTTCATCAATGCAGGAGTGCAGAACAATCTGGAAGGAAGTACTTGGTTTAAAATAAAAGCCTGGAAAACAATTGACAAATTCACGTGACCATACAGCATCAGCAGATATTTATAGTTGCTTGTATTTGCGATAAATGTTTCATTCATTGCCTTCCCTGATATACATCAGCTTATCGGCACTTCATAGGTCGAAAATGGTCAATCTTGGCCCCCTTATGCTTTCTGAAAGGAAGATGGGAGCAATGGTACTGGATATTGAGACCTTGTGATCAATACAGTGTCTGAGTCCTCCATCTATTTTCTTTACAAAAAAAAGATGTCTGCAGTGGCAGAAGACATGGATGAATGAATGCAACCTTAGGCCAGGGCTTCAGAGATGTATTCCTCCATGGCCTTGGTTTCTGGAAGGAATAAGTATTCTAATCACAGTAGTCTGTAAAACCACATTCTGGCTTGTATGATGTTGCTTAGATATGAATCACAGACAGTTTTATATGTTTGTCTTTTTTAAGGTAAGACGCAAGATATTTTTCTTTCTTCAATGTGATAGTAGCAAGTAACAAAATTCAAGCAAATAACAAATAGAAACATTTGAAACAACCAGGTTTAAATTCATGATGCACAAAATATTAATCATAATATAATTTTTATGAACAAAGTCTCCTCAGTTAAAAATGTTTGTGTAAGATTTTCTTGATATCCAGACTTACTCAAAGAACACCATGGTAAAGCATGGTGGTGGTGTTTTTTTACTGGGTATGGGGCAATGCTCGTGATATGGGCAATCTATTTTTAGACAACGACAACTGATAACAAACATGGTGTGTAATCAGTTTGCTGTATGGCAAAAAAAGGGTGTAAAATAATATCTGTCGGATTTACTCTTGATTTAAAAAAAATGTTTTTATTTATTACAATTTTTTTACATCTCTTGTTTGTATTTTTCCATCTTTGTATTTCTCAGATCAGCGGCGTTCTGTATAACACGGGGCGTCATGTGATCCTGCGCGTGGATGGCTCTAAGCGAGTGTGCTTGTCTGGCGGTCCCCTGAGTTACACGTACACACTGCAGGAGATCCGACTGCATTTCGGCAGCGACGACACTCACGGCTCTGAGCACCTGATCAACGGGAACGCCCTTCCTGGAGAGGTGAGACCTAAACCTCGCTAGAGGTACGCAAGAGAACGCAAGTTAAAAATCGTCTCCAAGTTATTCTCGTACACATCCGCTACTGGGAGGACACGATGTCTCAATTATTTTAGATTCGCACAAATTCGCAAAGCAAGCAAAGAGTGAGAGAGATCAGGAGGAGACAGTAAGGCTTAAGAGATCAGGATTAAAAGGATTTGCTCCGAGTTTTACGAAACGATCGGGGCGCACTTATGCGTGCGAGTGAGAGCCATCCATCAAAGCACACCACGGTGGACAGAGGCAGGCACACTCTGCTTCTTAACACTGCATGTTTAATAACACAACAGACATGGCCACATTACATCAGTATTACATCAGCATTATTTTAGGTATTCTTTTAAGGACAGGCGATTACTCCGTTTCTGCGTCCAACCCCATTGTTCTCACTGGCGTCCGTTACTAATACTGCTTTAATTATTACGATCATGTAATGCTCTACTGTTTTCACTTATACACAGTGTCCTGTGTGTGTTTGCTCAGGTGCAGTTAATACACT
Organism: Silurus asotus; assembly: GCA_024362625.1. Taxonomy (NCBI): domain Eukaryota; kingdom Metazoa; phylum Chordata; class Actinopteri; order Siluriformes; family Siluridae; genus Silurus; species Silurus asotus. The sequence continues at coordinate 1,489,208 of MU541276.1, read as the reverse complement.
ACAACCAGGATTTATATTTAAACTACAGCGAAGCAGAGAAGAGCCCCCACGGCGTCGCAATTATCTCCCTCTTCATGAAGGTCACAGTTCACTGCTTATGTAACCCACAATTATAACACATTTTTGGATTGCAATCAATTATAAATGTTGTGGCAAAATATCGCTAGGCATTTCTGTTCTATTCCAGAAGCTTTTCAATATAAACACAATATGGTCAAAATTGTTGGGACAACTAACAATCCCAGCCATGTGTTGCTTGTTCTGCAAAGTCTTACCACAAAGTTGGAGGTTGTATAGGATGCATTTGGATGCGGTAGCATGAGATACTTTCTCCACTTCAAAATGAGACTCAAACCATGACATTGCCCCTGTGCAAGCCAGCTCTATAAAAATATGCTTAACACGGGTTTAGCGTGGACGTTCTCCTGCTATAGAGCTCTCACCGTAACCCAATTGGGATGAAAAGGAATGCACCCCAGTCCTCTACACCTCAACTACATCAATACTTGACTTTACTATATTTATTTTGTTTATATTATGATTCGTTTCCCTTTATTTTTATATTTGCAGCATGCGACACACTATCTGAACCCTGAATGACTTACAAAAGAGGTTTGTAGTCTCCGTCATCAGTCATAGATCAGGTGTGTAGGATGCCAAATAAATAAATAAAATATTACTTTAGGGATGTTCTCATTTAATCTTTTAATAATTCCTCTCTTCTGGGAAAATGTTGGATTTTTTTTAATGACTCATTCTGCACTCGCATAGATCCAATTAAATGCTCTTTATAATGTATCTGTCCCTCGGCTGCACTTGGTATCAGTCTGTGGCAGCAGCTCGTTGGTAGCAAACATAGTTCCTCTGTGTGTCATCCCACTTACCAGTGTTCCCATTTCTAGCCAGGTGTTGTTTGAGGGGTGGTGGTGGTTAAATCTGCATACAAGTAATTGTTAGCTATAAGTCTGAAGTAAAATGCCCTTGCTTATTTGTTTGAGTATAACGTATAACTTCAAAACCGCGCGAGATCTTCGTCATCTAGGATCATATCCTGATTGAAGTTGACAGGCGTGGGTAAAGGTATTGGTGAGAAATCTTTCAAACTGGTAACCATGCTCCATGTTTAACCTATTTGCTAAGGTTTGTTGAAATTGCTTGGGGGTTGTGGTGCATTTCGAACGATGTCGGCTGTTGTGTAATTCAGTCAAGCACTTTCGGCTGTATTAAAAGCCAGGGGTGGTTACACCACCACAGTGCCAGGACAGAGTGTTCATACATGTCTATAATATATGTTGAAGGTCAGGCTTGACTTTTAGCTCGAAGGGAATGTTATGCAAAGGGCCGAATGTTAGCTGCCTTCCTGTACTGGTGCATTTTTATTTTATTTTTTTATTTTTTTTGCAGTCAGTGTTTTGAACTTGATGCGGATTTCTAGAGCTACAGGGAGCCGTGAGGGTGATAGGGGAGATCTTGGGAAGATTTCAAAAAGAAGTTCGTGGGATGGCACAACAATAAATGACCTGCCAGTGTAGTGATTAATATTCATTCAACATTCTCTAATGTTCATACCTTCCTAATAGACTTCTAAACAAACAGAACAACAGTTTTGCTCTTCAATACAATAGAAATACAAAACATCATCTTTATTTTTTAAACAAGATTTGTAAATCTGTTGCTTTGTCCAGACCTAAGCGTAAATATTCATTATTTATTGTCACGAAGCCAAGAGCTGAAGTCATACCAAGGCGCTTTATTGCATTCCCAAAGGAAATGTGCTGCGCTTATTGAAGTCAGAGGAATGGCAGCCACAAGCTTTATCCAGGTGTTGTTGTGAGGGTGGGGGCTTCGTTTGCAACGGAGGAATGAATAAATTTATTTTTTCACTTTGCATAAATGGCTTGTTTTTCCCAGGCTCCTTTCCAGACTCATTACTTTGAACTATACACATCATCCCAAATCGCATACCCACATACTAAATAGCATTGAAAAAAGTGCACTACCAGCTGTTACTTCATAGAGCGGAGTAGTTTTCTTCTTGGAAAAGATTATAGAAACAATTTGAGAATCACCCTGTTTTGTTTTGCTGTGCATTAATTGGTCGCCATGTGCCAATTATAGCGAGTTGTTTAGACGCTCCTTTGGCGACTCGCTCGCCTGCGCTGCATGTCAATGGGCTGATCACAGTGGGTTATAAAAACGAATCTCTCGTGTGATGTAGATAGTTTAACAACTGCTGTTGTAATCGTGAAAATATTGTGCTGCTCGTACACTGAGCATCCACATTTACTACTGGCTGTTCAGTACACCACTGGCTGTTCAGCCATTTGCAGAACACCACTGGCTGTTTAGTACTACTGGCTGTTCAGCACCTGGATAGCGCCTGTTATCCACGAAAAGGACTGAGTCTCCCTCAATCATGTTTTCATCATTTCAACATTGTACTTTCACTTTTAGCTACTGTCTAGCTGCTTTATACAATTTCTGTAGTTCAAAATAATTGTAGAATCCACACTAGGAACCAGGTATAGTAATCTCCAGCCTTCTGGGAAGATTTTTCACTATATTTTGTGGAGTTTTTTCTCATTCAGCCACAGGGGCCTTAGTAAAGTCAGTTACTGATGTTAGTGAGGAGACCTGGTATACAGTTAAGGTTCACATTAATCCTAGAGCTGTTCAATAGGGTTGAGGGTCAGAGTGTTATAGCAGGCAACACAAGATCTTTCATTCCAGTCCATAAAAAGCATATCTTTACAGAGCTGACTTTGTGCACAGGGGCATTGTTATGCTGGAACAGGTTTCAGGTAAAGGGAAAATATAGTATTTATGGGTAATTTTTGTCAATTATCTGAGCAAATTTTCAAACAGTTTCAACTACAACTTATCCATCTTAGAAAACCATCACACTGAATATTTTGTTTTTAAAAAACTAGCCTGTCCACCTTTCCAACGCTTAAGTGAAAATATCTCCTGCTGTACAGACAGTTTTTGTGTCGTTATGAGACTGACAGGATCACATATAATAGAGCCAGGTTTCCAGCAAATACTAGGTGTCCTATTATTCAAGGGATGTTGTAGCTGCTTACTTCGTACACGCACACATGCACGCACACATGGTATGCTCAGTCAAATGTGTTAGCTTCTAAGATTCAGGCAGATATTCCATACACATTTATGTGAATTTAAAGTAAACATTAAGTCAGATTCATGTGTGAGTCAGCATTCGAAATGTTGTTTCATTAAGTGCTAAAAAGTCAGGATTTAATGCTGGAATGTCTGAAATGGCCCACGCATGGTGTATGCAGTGTACGGACACACTCTCATAATCTTCACTCTAATCTCTATAATCTAATTTACACATAATCTTACATTACTATATTGAAATGAATATGACACTTGATGCCTCTGCATTAAAGTATTTGGACCGATAAGGTTTTCTTTCCACAGATATCGGAGCCCACCAATCCATTTCTCCTTCGGATGCTGAGCAGGGAAATTATCACTCGAATCACATACAAACGTAAGAATATTTTGTTCCTCAACTTCTTGCATCTTTAACAGATTGTTATTGTATTATGAATATACCATATATTCTATTTACTAGAACATTCTAATAAATATCTTATTTGGTTGGCTCCTGACTGTACATTTACCCAACTGGCCACGCCCATTATCATTGTTTGTTTGTTTTTAAATTATTAAAAATATCCAATGGATGCACGAAGTGGTGGACGAAGTGTATAAAACATGTACTTGAGTTAAAGTAGAGATATACTCGGTAAAATATTACTCCAGTAAAACTAAAAGTGCTCTCTTTATATTTTTACTTGAGTTAAAATACAAAAGTATTTACCTTCAAATGTACACAGTACTATGATGTATTATGTCGTATTATCATTTTTGTCACAAGACTTTTGCTAAATCAACTCAGTTTATGTGAAAAGACTCTAATGTTACTCTTAGCACAACAATTTATTAATAGAATGAGTCAAACAATGACTGATATTTATTACAATTTATCATGAACCCAAAACCTTCTTTTCAATTACTTAATAGAAAACCGTGCGAATATGGCCACGGGTATTGTGGCAAGTTAGAGTCGAGAGTTTCTTCCATCATTTATTCCTCTATAAATGTTGTCATTGGTGGCTTGCTTCGTGCTTAACAAGTTAATTAACGACTGATTTTCACAATGTAGTTTGGTAAAAACTGAGATATTTGAAATTTAGTGAATAAAAAGTCTCCCCCCAAAAAATTACTTCTGTAAAGTACAGATACACTAAAAAGCTTTTTAAAGACAGTAACGAATTACATTTACTTCATGACTGTCCACCACTGGATGCATGTAGTGATAGCTAATTGGCCATACTGGCTGTTACTGATTGGCTAAATTCAAGCATTAAACAATGATCTAAGCTACCACATAGAAACAGCAGGATAAAAACTAATTACACCCAAATAAGGATCATACCAATAATTATTGAGTAATAAAATAATTTGGAAAATGACGAATGCATGTAAAATGTTGATATTTAAACCATTAAAACAATTGATAGTGAGAACAACATCTTTACAATGCACCCGATGTAACTCCCCACAGATGACGCATACGAACTAATGGGACTGGACCTGGAGGAATTGTATCCTGAAACGTGGCGCTTTATAACATACGAAGGTTCACTGACTGTGCCGCCATGCCTGGAAACGGTCACATGGATCCTGATGAATAAACCTGTCTATGTCTCACATATTGAGGTAAACCATAAACTAATCCCATAATAGCTTAGGTCTATTACATACACTATACAAACCAGAGGCAACAGTTTAAGGGGGTTGACAGTGCTACTGCATTTTTAATGTGGTAGACACACTTATCAAGACACACCTAACCCACAAAGATGTTTTGAAATTGATCATAAAATTTTAGGAATCAGGATCAGAATACATTCCAATACTGGTTCATTAAATCAAAGACTGAAAAGTCTTAAAAACTCTTTCGGGAGAGTATATTGGTAAAAGTTTTTTAAACCCTTCCTGAGATATGTACATTTGAAAACTGTGACTCAACTGTTCGGACACCAGATGGAAGTTTGTTCCACCACCATCTTAGAGCAGTAAACGGTGTCAGAACAGTGAGTCTTGTAGTCTTGTAGTCTTGAGATGCATGCCCTGTTTGTACCTTGAGAGATGGTGGAACCGGTCAAGCAGTGGTTGAGGTTCAGAGGGAGTGTGTTGCAGTGAGTTGAGATACAGTGCATCCGGAAAGTATTCACGGCGCTTCACCTTTTCCACATTTTATATGTTACAGCCTTATTTTAAAATGGATTGGATTAATTATTTCCCTTAACATTCTACAAATAATACCCCATAATGACAACATGAAAGAAGTTTGTTTGAAATCTTTTCAAATTTTTTTAAGATAAAAAAGGAAAGAAATCATAATAAGAATTCATAGTTTTGCCATGGCAAAACTGAGCAATCATGGAAGAAGGGAGGTGACCAACAACCTGATGTCAATCTAAAATAGCTCCAGCATTTCTTTGCATCATCTCTGCAGCACTCTACCATTCAGGTCTATATGGTGGAGTGGCCAGATGGAAGCCACTCCTCAGTAAAAGGCACATGACAGCCTGCCAGGAGTTTGCCAACACCTGAAGGTGCAGACAAAGAAACAAAGATTAAACTCTTTGGCCTGAATGGCAAGCGTCATGTCTGGAGGAAACCAGGCACCACTTATCACCTGACCAATACCATCCCTACAGTGAAGCATGTTGGTGGCAGCATTATGCTGTGGGGATTTTGAACAAAATCCCCACAGCATAACAGAGACTAGTCAGGATCGAGGGAAAGCTGAATGCAACAATGCACAGACATCCTTGATTAAAACCTGCTCTAGAGCGCTCTGGACTGCAGACTGGAGTGACGGTTCACCTTCCAAAAGGGCACGGCCTTAAGCACAGAGCCAAGATAACAAGAAGTGGCTATGGGACGACTCTGTGAATGTTCTTGAGTGGCCCAGCCAGAGCCCAGACTTTAACCCAATTAAACCTTTCTGGAGATCTGAAAATGGCTGTGCACTGACGCTCCCCATTCAATCTAATGTAGCTTGAGAAGTTCAGCAAAGAAGAATGGGAGAAACTGCCAAGAAATTGGTGTGTCAAGCTTGTAGCATCAAACTCAAAAAGACAAACGTCTTTAATTGGTGCCAAAGGAGCTTGACGACTCTGTGAATGTTCTTGAGTGGCCCAGCCAGAGCCCAGACTTTAACCCAATTAAACCTTTCTGGAGATCTGAAAATGGCTGTGCACTGACGCTCCCCATTCAATCTAATGTAGCTTGAGAAGTTCAGCAAAGAAGAATGGGAGAAACTGCCAAGAAATTTGTGTTAAGCTTGTAGCATCAAACTCAAAAAGACAAATGTCTTTAATTGGTGCCAAAGGAGCTTTAACAGAGTATTGAGCAAAGGCTGTAAATACCTATGTACATGTGATTTATTTATTTTATTATTATTATTTTTTTTATCAATTCACAATGATTTAAAACAAACCCCTTTCATGTTGTCATTATGGGGTATTGTTTGTAGAATTCAGAGGAAAATAATGGATTTAATCTTTCTGGGAGTAAGGCTGTAACAACAAAATGTGGAAATGGTGAAGTGCTGTGAATGCTTGCTATAAGGTAGTCCATGGCTGGTCCATTGTTCATTGTGGCATTGCAGGCGAGCCTTATAGGATAAATATAGGAAGCTTGAAAAGTCATGCCGCTCCTTTCTGAATTAGTTGCAGAGGTTGAATGTCTTTCAGAGACCTACCAGAAGTGTGCCTGTGGGGAACGGGTAGCTCAGTGGTAAAAATGCTGGACTTCTGATCAGAAGGTCATAAGTTTAATTCCCCCCTTGAGCAAGGCCCGTATCCCTTAACTGCTTAGTTGTAAGAATGAGATATTTATAAGTCTCTTTGGATAAAGGCGTCTTCCAAATGCTGTAAATGTAAATGAATGAGTTACAGTCTAGATATAGTGTATATATATATAAATATATATCGCCTGGGATCAATAGCAGAGATTTTCAGAGTATTAAAAAATATTGTCCTGGCCTTTTTATAAATGTTAGCACAAAATGTAGCTTTTTATCCACAGGAAACATTTCAAGCCTCTGTTCCACTGTTGCCTCTTCACAGATTAGCTGTTTGCGTACTTGGATAGAATCTCTAAAAGCCCTAACACACTGAGACGTTCTCAACAGCCTGTAGCATACTTTCAACTTTTTTCCCCAAGCCTAGCCTTCATTTACATTTGTAATTATAATGTACTGCCAAGACATTTCAGCTGCTTCTCTCTAACTGGTGTGTGTTTGTGTGTGTGTGTGTGTGTGTGTGTGTGTGTGTGTGTGTTTGTGTGTGTTTGTGTGTAAAGCTGCAGTCTCTGCGTCTCCTCAGTCAAAACGCGGCATCTCAGATCTTCCTCAGCTTGAGCGATAACTATCGGCCACAACAAAACCTAAACCAGCGCTGCATATACACCAACATCAACGTAAACACGCACACACACCAGTGTGCTAATTCACTCAGGACACACTATAGGGGTATGTGTCACACACACACTTACAAACACATACACATTGCAGTAATTACTAAACACATTAATATCATTAACCATGACCTTTACTGTTGTTTGTGCTTTATTTGCAGTGAATGAGTGGCTGCTGAAATAACCCCACGTGACAAACCACGTGGTGTGTGTGTGTGTCTTGTGTAAAAGACAGAAGAGATCACTGAAGATGCGGACACATTATTTTACTGTGTAATATGAATTAATAAAGGAAGTTTGGGAGGGAGTACTCTGTGTGTGTGTGTGTGTGTGTGTGTGTGTGTGTGTGTGTGTGTGTGTGTTTTTAATGGATTTGTAAAAATCAATTGAAATAGGCATTCACGGTCACTGTGTGTACACTCTTCTGTCTTCCCAACACTTAAAAGAAGTCTTTGTAGAGCAGACTGTATATATTAGATCTCTGTAGATCTCTCTCTATATATATATATATATTACACTACTTTCTTTTGCTTTGCTCACCCCAGCTTGTAAGGAGCACAAGGTCAGCCATAATACGGCATCCCTGGAGCTGATCTAGTTAAGGGTCTTGCATTAGAACTCAACATCAGCAGCAGCTTGGTAGTGCTAAGGCTTTAAGTATTGAACCTCAATCACTGAGGCATCGCTACTGCTGTGGGCTTAAATGAAAAAACATAGACTAGAAAATTTGACATATGTATCTGAAGGTGTAAATATAGCTGGACTCACATACAGTCGTGTGTCTTTCAGGATTTCTGTTCTTCAGAGGACGATAATGATAATATACTGTATATTGAGCAGGCAGGTTTTCAATAATAGTGAGTGATGTTAGTAGCTAGCTACACTGTATGGGCAATAGGAAATAATTCAGCCTTTCCTCTACTGGGACTAAGATAAGCAAACCTGTTCGAACCTGTCAATGCTGCTGTGCACAATTTAAACTCCATGAAAACATGGTTTGCCAAAGATGTTACTGAAGAACTCGAGCGTCCTGACCGCAATCCCACGCAACACCTTTGGAATGACCTGGAAAGCTGACTGCATCCAGGCCTCCTCTTTTCTCACTGCCTGATCTCAGTCTTTTTTGCCGATAAGAAAACTCCCTACAGTTACATTCCAAAATCGAGTGGGAAGCCTTTGCAGAAAAGTGGAGGTATGTAGAAGAGTAAAGAGGGGATTTCAACATGGAGTTCAAAATGCACAAGCTGCAGGTAATTTGCACCATCAATCAAAACAGTTCCCAACAAGTTATTACTGTGTAGAACAGTGTGTCTTATCATTGTCAGAGGTTTTACAGTATTAAACTATTGTGATTACTATGAAGACCGCACGGTTGATGAAGTAATAGCTCTTGATATGAGAAAATAATGCTTCAATAATACATAAAACTTTTCGATGTATTATCATAACATATGCTAGTAGTGCCTAGCTCAAACCCATCAAGGAGTGAACATGTGAACTTGGCATTGGAGTGTATTGCCCCTTCACGCCAACTGTTCTTAAAATAGATGCTCCTAGTTATGCACATAACCCCTTGCCGCCTCCATACCCCACTATATTTTCCACAGGTTTTCCACCTCCTAGGTGGACTGAGACTTTACAATAGTACTTAAACACTTTAATTTTTAACACTTTTAACTAAAAAAAAACTACTGCACAGTTATTGATATTGTGGTCATTGTCCCCTTGTCACATTGTCTTTACTGTTATGTGAAAGGTTCTGATTATCCCTTTCATACCATAATTCTATACATATACTGTACAGAGCTACTATCACAATGCTGGGGCGGCATAGTGCACTTAATGTTGTTCATATAATGTACATTAGGGGCAGCAGTGAGACTAGTGCATTATCAGGTTGGACACTAGGCGGCGGCAGTAAGACTAAAGTTAAGTTGAACACTAGAGAATAGCAGTTAGATTGTGATTGTACAGTAGGGGGCAGCAGTGAGACCACAATGTTATAATGTACACTACAGAAGTGAGACTGTAGTGTGTTATGTTGTACACTAGAGGGCGGCAGTGAGACTATAGTGTTAGAATGAAAACTATGGAGAAGCAATGAAACTAGTCTGTTATCAGATTGAACTCTAGCTGTCTCCCTTATCGCTTTTGCAGTAGTTGCCAATCATCCAGCACCTTTTCACCACCATCAAGCCCCCGTCTGACCTTTTCCCGGAATCTCACACTACAGTCTTCCTCCTTCAGTTTCCAACATTGTGTCCTTTTTTATATCTCACTCTCCTCTTATTATTCCTTCCCCCAAAGCCATTCTACAGACCACCATCCGATGCTGTTTAACTACAATGTCCTCTGCCAACATCTTACAGTCCTCAATCTCCGTCAGGTTGCATCTCCTACATAGAATATCGTCCACCTGTGTGTACCTTCCTCCACTAATACACGATCCTCCTTCTTCTTAAAATAAATATTTACCAATGCCATTTCCATCTTTTTCACAAAATCTACCAACATCTGCCCTTCCACATTCCTCTCCTTGAGACCATACTAACCAATCAGAAACTCTCTTTACCTCCACTTCACTTTTACTGTACTCTTCTTTCAGGATCACCCTTTTTCACCTCTTTATATCCACACGATGATAAAACAATATAAACCCAATTTAAATGTTCCTGGCCTTACTCTCTTTTCACTTGTTCTCCTGAACACACGTCTGCCTTTCTCCACTTCATTACATCAGCGAACTCTCTCCCTTTACCAGTCATAGAACTTAAACACACACTCAATAAACACTTATAATACTACATTGTGGACAACTTAGTCCTTAGCTCTGTTTTCTGTTATCTAAGTTGTGTGATGTAGCTCTCTGTTGTTTTATGAAGCACCAGGGTTCTGGAGAAATGTTGTCTCAGTTCACTGTGTACTGCGTCATCTTTATATGGTTAAAACGACAATAAAAGCTTCTCGACTTGACTAGTGACAACATTTAAAGTGCCAGCTCTAACCTTCATACCCTACCCTAAAGGCTGGCCTATTGGCAGCAGTGAGACTGTAATGTGCAATTATGTACACTAGGAGGCAGCAGTGAGACTGTTGTGTGTTATGTTGTGCACTAGGGAGCAGCAGTTAGACTGTTGTGCGTTATGTTGTGCGCTAGGGGGCAGCAGTAAAACTGTAGTGTGTTATGTTGTACCGTTCACTAATGGCCACAATGAGCCTGTAAGTGTGCCAGGCTGTACGCTAGGGGCAGCAGTGAGACTGTAGCGTGTCAGGTTGTACGCTAGGGGCAGTAATGAGACTGTAGAGTGTCAGGTTGTACGCTAGGGGCAGTAGTGAGACTGTAGAGTGTCAGGTTGTACGCTAGGGGCAGTAGTGAGACTGTAGAGTGTCAGGTTGTACACACGGGGGCAGCAGTGAGCGTGGTGCTGAAGACACGGAGCTCCAAAAGGGAACAAAGGCGTGTGGGTGAGTATCGTTGATGTGGCGGTGTAATCCTAGATATAATTCGTATTTGCTACAAAATGTGCTCTGAAATTAGTTTTTTAGATTAATCTAAATAAATGTTTGTTTCTATCAGCAGTTTTTGTTCAGTAATATTGGTAAATTAGCCCGTGTTTTCGTGCACGGGTGTCGGCTAAGCAGCCAGGCACATTTCTTTGTCGGTAATTTTCTCTCCAAGATTTCAATTCAACCTGTATATTTACAGTTCACATTTTCTGACTTGTAATCACTAGTTTTCTAGTGCACGAATATCCAAAAAAGGTACCCATTATTATGAATATAAATCTGAATTTACACGGCGGTGGACACTACTGGTAGCTAGTTAGCCGTGTCACTGCGCCCCATTGAGCGCCATTCGAGCCGCTTTTGGAGAAAATCGTTTTAATAAACACTTAGATGATAATTCGAGGATTATAAAACCGTGTGGGTCCATATTACTGGTTGATTATTTCGATTAAATGGTTGAGCGAACGAACAATACTTAATCAAAGAAACCATTTTTAGTCAGGCGGAAAGGACAGGCCGATATGCGGGGTCCTGTGAGCTCACCAAATACACACAATACAACACGAGAGCGGTTTGGATTTAGTTCAGGAAAACTGGCTTAATTGTGTTTAAAAGCGAATTTTATACCTGGATAATTGCCCGGTCGTGTTTTTAAGTAAATGATTAGCTAATGCTGAATGTATATTTTGCCGGATTGATTTAATGTAAGTAATTTTACTCATCGAAACATTTCTTCCGGTCCGGAACCCTTGTATGTGTGTAGATGGGCCTCCTGTCTGTCATTTTATATCATAAATCATTTAATGGCCTATTAAGTTCACTTAATATATACATATTATTATTATTTTTTCTTTCAGAAACGAATGATTGAATTGGCCTGAATTGTCGCATCCTACCAACAAGATGTCAAGTAAGTGTTTTTGTGTTTTCCTGTTAAGGACACAGGAGCTAATTTGTGCTTAAAGAAGTCTGCATGTGATCGTAGACTCATTTGCACAATAAAATGAGTTAGTCGTGTAAACTGTTTGGATCTAATCGGAGTTTGTGTTATAAAATCAATCCCAAATGAAACTACCATACTGGGTATTTGGTGAATAAACACAAATGTCCACAACGCTGTGATGATCAGTGATTGGTTGATGAGAACTATGACGTAATCTCGACTTCAGTTCACTCACTGTCTGCTTACATTTATGCTCTATTTATCACTAGGCTCTTTAATTATTTTTTTATAATATATATTTGCTACAAAAAAAACAATTGAAATGTCACCAAACCTAGTAAGAAATTCTCAACACTTCTCTTAGCTTTATGTATGTATGTATATTTGATTTTGGTTTTAGCTTTAACGTTAACACTGTCATGTGTATTTATTTAATGATGTGTGTAATTGATATTTTTTCCCCCAGAAATGATTTAACTATTGAAGCAAGTAATTCAATAACATTTTCTCCTCCTCAACACAGAGCGGCCGTCTTACGCCCCGCCCCCTGCTCCGGCCCCCACTACAGTAAGTATTTCATAACATGCCAGTCATCCTTTCACATGCCCCCCCCCCATCACCCCAACTTTAAAGCACTCAGGAGTGTGTGGACAGGACTGTGGAACGGTGATGGACACATTTAATATGGGGGTGGTGAGGAAATTTAAGCCCCATAGACATCAGTTTTTTGCGGGGTGGGGGGAATCCAATCTTCAACTTAGGCAAAATAAAGTTTTTCTGCAGCATTTTTTGATCATCTCATCAAATTTGCTCTCCCACCCCCATAGTGTGTGTGTGTGGCTTTGCTACAAATGGATGTAGGACAAATGCCAGTTTGTGCTGCTATCAACGATTGCTGCTTTTTTTTTTTTGTGCATGTCTTAAGCAAATCATGAACAAGAAACAAAAAAAAAAATAAAAACAAACCAAAAATTTTTTAAAAAAATATTTGTTCATCAAATGGATGTAGGACAAATGCCAGTTTGTGCTGCTATCAACGATTGCTGCTTTTTTTTTTGTGCATGTCTTAAGCAAATCATGAACAAGAAACAAAAAAAAAAATAAAAACAAACCAAAAATTTTTTTAAAAAATATTTGTTCATTTTTCTTTTTTCTTTTGGTCCCTTCCTCCCTTGTTTGTTGTCATTTCTCATTCGTGTTTTGTCTCATTTGTCTCCATCAGCAAATGCCCACCACCCCTGGGTTTGTGGGGTACAACCCATACAGCCATCTGGCCTACAACAACTACAGGCTGGGAGGAAACCCCGGCGGAAACAACAGGGTAATGGTAGGATCCATGCTAAACAGAGCAACCCGGATACCGCTAAGGATAAAGCTAGACCAACTAATCTTGCCTCTGGCAGGGTCTGTTTTAAAATTAATCAATTTGCTTTCAAGAGGAACAGAAAAACACATGGGTAGATGTGTCTATAGCTCTAGTTTCATCCATAAATCCTTTGTTTTTCATACTTCTGGAAATCTCTTTCTCTTTCTTTACCAGCATGCTCTGAGAGATTGGTTTTCAGAAGTGCTCCACCCTCTTTCATGTTGGTCATTTATTTCACCGCCTCATTTATTTTGTCAGGCCGAAAACATACCAAATGGTCGCGTTTAGGCATGTGCCGATATTAAAACGATTGCATTTTGATCGTGGTTTGTGTTATGCAAGTTTACCATCAGGGGCACTGGATTGTAGGGTTGTTCTTAGAAGGCAACTTGATCATTTATCTACTCAAGCAGTAATTTTATCTTTGCGAGTACTAGCTGTATTATACGTGTTAATTCGCTATTGTGAGATTATGTAATCACCAATCGTCACATGTCTAGCCGCTCGCACTCCATCTAAACACCCCCTCTGTAGGTCAGCTGCGGGTGCAACTTTTTTCGCCTAAGTAGCCTTTTTTTTCTAGCAGCCCTTTTGTTGTCCCTACATGGGTGTGTTCCAACATAAGCAAGTCCACTTAATTGACCATTTCGGTTGTGCTGCCTCTCAGGTCTCCGTCTCCATTTTCAGCCGTGCACCCGATCTCCTTACCCATAGTGCTCTATTGCTCAGCCCCTCCCCACCCCACACACACACACACAGTCATGCCGTCTGTTGCATCTTGTGGCTAATTTCTAACTGTGTAATGTTTTGTTTTCTCTCACTTTATTTTTTTTTTCTCCTGCCAGAATTCCTCTGGGATTACAGTTCCCAAGCCGCCCAAACCCCCCGATAAGCCTCTGATGCCCTACATGCGGTACAGCCGGAAGGTAAGCAGGAAGGTAAGACACCCACGGTGTCTGCTTTTACTGCTTATATTTCATCAACACTCCCAATCCGGGAGATGGTACAATCCATCATTGCTTCCCAGGATGACTTCAAACAGGAAGTGTGACACTGAAGAGATGTAAAGAAAAATAATTGTTTTTCATTGTGTGCTGTTTTTGTAATGAAGGCTAAATCAGCTAGACCAGGTGATGATCACTATTGAATGTCTGATGCATTGTTTTTTTTCAGCAGGAAAAAATAAAGGGGTTTTCTGAACGGGACGCCCGTGTTTAGCGGTAGCCATGAATTAAAAGTCTGTACTCCTTCGACAGGTTTGGGATCAGGTGAAAGCTTCCAACCCGGATTTGAAGTTATGGGAGATTGGGAAGATCATCGGGGGAATGTGGAGGGACCTGACAGATGAGGAAAAGCAGGATTACTTGAATGAGTATGAAGCTGAAAAGGTCAGCCATGCCTCTTTATGTTCAAATAAATCAGATGATTGATCGAATGTCATGCTAGCTAAATATGTGTATCATGCTGGTGGTGTATTGCGGTCAGTTATTGTGTAAGGAGGACACCAGGGATGACCACAGGCTGTCCATTACAGCACTTGTTAGATAAGCAGGTTTGCTGACCCCGGTCTTTTTCTGTTTGTTTTTAGATCGAATATAACGACTCCCTCAAGGCCTACCATAATTCCCCGGCGTACCTAGCATACGTGAATGCTAAGAACCGTGCCGAAGCGGCTCTGGAAGAGGAGAGCAGGCAGAGGCAGTCTCGTCTGGATAAAGGAGAGCCTTACATGAGCATCCAGCCAGCTGAAGATCCTGATGGTGAGAATCGCACAACATCTGGCACGCACTAAATGAGACGTCAAGGTGATGGCACCTAAGGAGCGTTTTCTGTTAAGCAGAAAGCGGTCGCTGCCACATTGTGTGTACTTAATAGGACTTTTAGAGCATCGATGACTTCTCGTGCATAGTGTCCATGTGTATCATGTGTACATGATACACCATGTGTATCATCCTTCCTGTGTATGTGTGTTTTGGGTAGATTACGACGACGGCTTCTCTATAAAGCACACAGCAGCGGCTCGATTCCACAGGAACCACCGTCTGATCAGCGATATCCTGAGCGAGGTGGTGGTGCCCGACGTGCGCTCGGTGGTCACCACGGCACGCATGCAAGTGCTCAAACGCCAGGTCCAGTCCCTCATGGTGCATCAGGTACACAATTGCCTCTTGTGGCACAATTAGCATAGTGCACCAGGAATTAACTCCAAAAGGAAAAAACAGAAAACTGTCCTTAATTGTTATGTGAATGTTGTGTGTGTTCAGAGGAAATTGGAGGCAGAACTGCTGCAGATTGAAGACAGACACCAGGAGAAGAAAAGGCGTTTCCTCGAGTCCACCGATTCTTTCAACAATGAGCTTAAACGGGTAAAATGTACTTTCTGGATTTACCCAGAGCAGTGTGGGTATTACACATGGACCCTATTTATAAAATAGGACCATGCATTGTTGGACTTTATGTATACATAATTGGCATTGAGTTTAGAGAACTGGGTGTTTGGGATGGTTACACATTGACTAGTGACATGAATGTGTGTGTTCACATGGTTTTTTACACGTGTATTACAAAGTGTGTTCAAGTGAACGGCGTAGAGAACGGATATAGAATCCCAAATGCTCCAAAAGGGAGTTTGATATGTTAGCTTAGCTTTACAGTTGATCACTGTGAACATGTATTCGTAGCTGTGCAATCTGAAAGTGGAGGTGGACATGGAGAAGCTGGCAGCGGAGATGGCAGCGGCTGAAGAAGCCGCGAGACGAAGGGCAGAGGAGAGGGAAAGGGAGCGAGAGAAGGAGAAGGAGCGCGAGAAAGAGCGTGAGACTGAGGCAGAGAAGACGGAGAGAGCACCGGAGGAGGAGCAGCAGGGAGCGAGCGGACCAAACAGCAGCGAGCAGAACACCAGCACCGACAGCAAGGAGCAGGACAAACCCAGTCCAATGGAGATAGGTGAGGATCAAGACCAGAGTCTCACATAGCACAGCTTTTTCCCTGAACACAGCCAGTCGCATTGATGATGTTTGGGCATCTGTAACGCGTATGTGTGAATCTGTCCTGCAGACGAGGCTCGTGCTGATGCGTCTGAGGGCCAGCCTGAGTGTGAGGAGCGCGCAGCGGAGAAGCCAGAGCAAGCCGAGAGTGGTTTAGAAGAAGGGGCGAGCGACAGCAATCCTCCACTAGAGAGAGAAAACAGCACAGAGTCTGCACCCTCTGACACCGCACCGGAAGAGAGAGCCCCTGCCGCCCCACAGTAACTGAGAAAACCCACACCCCTGTGCGTGTTCTACCTCTGAACCATGACGTACCGAGAAATCAAAGGCTTTTGGAGGACACGCCTTTTTTTTTTTTTTTTAAAGCCTCATTCTATATCTCCACCCAATTTCTAATTTTTTTTAAGGGGGGGGGTCAAAAATACCACGCTTTTTCATGTTTCCACATTACGCCTACAGAACGTTAATTATGTATGACCTTTAGCGCCGCAAGTTAAAAGGCAATATATAATTCAAAAGGAACGAATGACCCAAGCGGAACAGTTCCTTGGCTTTATTTTTAGACCAGTTCCAGGCTTTGAGAAGTCAAGAAAACAGAAAGCTCTTTTCAAGCTCAATCTAAAAACTTAATTAACCATAGACTGTGTTTAGGTAGCCTCATGTCCCTCTTTTTTTTCTCCCCCCCCTAATATTGTTACACGTTGCTGAATATGGATCATGGCAAGATATGGTCATAAATTACAGGTTAAATGGTCACCTCTCATGGTTTTTCTTATCCATCTTCTCATTATACACAGCCGTTTTGTACCGTTATGTTGTATTAACCAATAAAGTGATTTATATGTCTTAACTTCTGTCTCATGTAATAGTGTTTTCAGGGTAAGTGCAGGTGTAATGTTAGCAATATTTTCTTTCTCAGTAATTTCCAAGTTGCTCTATCTGAAACACTACTTTCTTTGAAAGGTTTCTTTACTGAGCACTAAAAATACATGGTCTCCTACTGGTTCAAAAAGTCCATAAAGGTTTAAATGAATTTTATTAATATTTCACTTTGAACAAGGATATAATCACCAAGCAGCTTTACAGGAATAACCTGATTAAAGTATCACTTATTCAGATATTTGTCCCTATCCATAATGAGTGAGCCAGAGATGACAATGGAAAAAAAAAACATACATACATGTAGAAACCTTAAGTCCAGTCCCCATCTGGCTGGGTTTTCAAAGCATCATAGTTGATGTGTGTGTGTGTGTATATATGTGCAGGGTTTTTTTTTTTTCCGGATATGCAGCGAGTTGTTTTCAATTGATGAGTACATAACACAATCTAAATTACGCTTAAAATACTAGACAAAGTTACAGGGATCATTCTCCAGAAACTACATGCATTAATAAAACCAAAACAAAAAAAGTGTTCCATGATCCAGCACCCACACTGCTATCACTGACATGAACTGCAAAATTAACAAGGTTCCATGAAGTTCCTTGTCCTTGAAGGACATCAGTGAACATGACAGGACCACCATTCTGACAGAAACCCTGTAATTACCAGCCATTCCAAGAAATAGGAGCTGTCAGTTATTTGTACACAGGTAGTCCTGTACTTTTCCCTTGACAGGGTACACCCGCCTATACCCAATCGCCATCCTTATCATTCAAAACACCTGTTTAATCAGCCAATCCTGGGGGAAGTTGTTCAAAGAAAGTATGCACACACAGGTCAAGAGCTTTAGGTAATGTTTATATGAAATGTCAAAATGGTGAGTGATCTCAGTTACCTGGTGCCAGACAGCCTGATGCCTTGAGATTTTCAGAAGCAACAGTTTCTAAAGTTTACTAAAAATGGACAATGGATAAAACCATATGTGCAATGGTTATGGAAGCTCAAATAACCAGGTTATAACCAACCGTGGTGAACAGAAAAGCATCTTTGGACATGCAGTACATCCAGTCAAGAGAGAGATGCTCCAACTAAACACATAAGGTTATATTAATCCATTTAGTCAGTCTGCAAACTGTTTAAACTAAGTATAACTATATGAAGTCACCAACATCTGTCTTTCAGAATATCGATAACACACACACACAGCTGAAACTGCTCTCCTAAAGCATTAGCATAGCAAAGAACCACAATGTAAAGTGCAGAGTATTTTACGATAGTGGTACTCATGCTGTAGCCTAATAGGTCTTGTCATGGGTAACTGGAAACTAGTATTAGGAAGGCAACCTACTGTACAAACTGTGTGTATGTGTCAATGGGCTGAGTGTAAAGCCTGCTGCCTAATGTTGTCCAGCAGGGGGCGGTAGATCAACGGGATGATTCACCATGGTTAAAAGTACGTATATTCACATAGCTTGTGTAAATGTGTCTGTTTTTGGGCCTGGAAATGGTCACATCATAATAATTTTTTATTATTTTACATGTTGGAATATTTACAAATTACAAATCCATAACGGTGCAGGATAGAGGTGGACAGATAACTAGGTTGGATTGTACTTGCCGATAACCAATTAATCAACCGATAGTTTATAAAACTGATACTGGATACATTTTTTTATAAAAAACACTAAATGTAAAGTAGTGCTGAACTTAATTACAAAAAAAGTGCTGAATCATGAAAATGTGCTGAATAAATAAATCTTGAGGAAAATAAGGCATGCATTTGAACTGAAACAAAAAGTAACAACAACAAAAAAACATTTAAAGCTGAAATGAATAAAAGACACTTTAAATGAACAGCACATGGCACCAGTGAATCGCCCCTGGAAACCATTCTCGTACTGTACAGTGCATCGGGAAAGTATTCAGTGCTTTACTTGTTTACTTGTTTGTTACAGCCTTATACCAAAAATTAAATACAATACAATATCCCGCAATGACAATGTGAAAGAAGTCCGTTTAAAATCTTTAAATGTTCAAAGTGTGTAATAAAAAAACAAAAAAAACAAATATATTCACATGTACATAAGTATTCGCATCCTTTGAACAATACTTTGTTGAGATCCTTTGGCACCTATTACAGCAGGGGTCTCCAATCTTTTCCAGAAAGGGCCGGTGTGGGTGCAGGTTTTCATTCCAACCAATCAATGGTCACACCTGATAGTCATTGAAATAAAGATCATTAGATTTAAACAGGTAGGATTTGGTGTGGACTTGCTTGGTTGGAGAGAAAACCTGCACCCACACTGGCCCTTTCTGGGAAAGATTGGAGACCCCTGTATTACAGCTTCAAGTCTTTTAAGTATGATGCTACAAGCTTGGCACATCTATTTTTGGGCAGTTTCTTCCATTTTTCTTCAGGTTGTATAGAAAATGTCGATGCACAGCCATTTTCAGTCGTCCTGTAGCTACTTCTTTGTTTTCTTGGCTGTGTGCTTAAGGCCGTTGTCCTGTTGGAAGATGCCTTTGTCCTGACATGCACTGTTAACTGTGGGACCTTATATAGACAGGTGTGTGTGAGTTGTAGAAACATCTCAAGGATGAGCAATGGAAACAGTATGTACCTGAGCTCAATTTTGGGTGTGATGGAAAAGGCTGTGAATACTTATGTACATGTGTTTATTTAATTATTTTTTTTTTAATACATTTGCAAAGATTTCAAACAAACTTCTTTAACATTGTCACAGGGTTTTGTTTTGCAGAATTTTGAAGAAAATAATAACTGTAATCCATTTTGGAATAAAGCTGTAACATAACAATATGTGAAAAATACTACTAAATACGTAAAATATCTGTGAATACTTTTCAGATGCACTGTATGCACTGCACTGAACGCAACCCGGAAAAACTATCGGTATGGATTTTTGCGGATAGTCAGTAGTTTTAGCAATCGGTGCAACTATCGTTGCAGATTAATCGGTAAAACCCGATGAATCGGTCGACCTTTATTGTAGAATCTGTAGAGAAAGCATTTTTTCCTACCCAACTCTATCTTTCTCCTTCTGCCTGTTGTATAGCTTACTCTTTCTTTTCCTTACATCTCTCACCGCAGATCTTTTTACTTCTGTTTTTGGTCTTTCTTTGTCTCTGACTCTTAGACCTGCTGTGTCTCTGTAAGTCTCTTTCACTTCACACTTTATAAAACAGCTTGCTGACTTGTGAATGCGCCCACAAGCTGCTTAGCCACATGGATGCGTTATTCTGTAAACACTAGCATGTGAAACTAGAAGAAACAAGTCTGCTGACCACCAACACCGTGCTGAATACACACAGAGCATAGAAAACAATGTTTAAACTGAATACTGTACAGCAGTTTGCCATTCTCCGCCCACTGGTACTGCTGTCTCTGTTGGATTCTTCCACTGATATACAAATGATTTTACTCAACCGGAAAGGAAAATATGAACATTTGGTCCTCAGAAATAACAAAATTCTCAAAAGATTATCAAAAGAAACAACACAAAACACAATTCACCCCACCTATGCTGCTTTAATTATTTGCCAAGCAAATTCTTCCTAGATCAAGTTTCATATGATGATGCAATGCAAACACAAAGCACATTGTAGCTGCTAACTTCAAAATGCAGTGAAGTCTTCGTTTGTATCTGGCCTTACATTGGTACTCATTTTGTGTCAGTGTTGAGAGTCAATGTAAACCATATTCAAAACACTGCACTAATCTGTTGAACATCTGCTCATGTGAATGAAGAAGGCAAATAGCTAGATTGGGCGACATGATATATGGGCAAAAGTACACTATATTGACTAAGGTTTGTGGACACTGGACCTTAGATTATTTTGTACATATCATTTCACATTTAGTCCTAATTAGCTGTTAGAATAACATTCACTCTTTTAAAAAGATTTTTCACTAGATTGTGTGGAGATTTGTGCTCATTCATCCACAAGGGCTTTAGTAAACTTATGTACTGATGTAGGTGAAATGAGGAGGTCATGCTGGCTTTGTGCACTGGTGTATTGTTATGTAGGGACAGGTTTTTGTTTGAAATTTAATGCTTCACATCCAAAGACATCTTATAAAATTGTGTGCCTCCCATTTTGTGGTAACAGATTGAGAAAGAACCACAAAAGGCTGGAAAAAGTCAGGTGTCCAAGCATATTTGGACACCTACTTCCAACTCAAAGTCCTGACTTTTATTACACCAACCTTGGTCTTCACGGATCTCGCTTTGTGCACAGTCAGACAGAAACAGGTTGGATGGTCTTTTGTTAATGGCATCCACCTAAGTTCCTGGACCTGGTATATCGTCTGCCGATCTAAGAACTGGATAAATAAATGTTTGTATCTTGGTATCATGTCAGACAATGTACCAGGTCCAGCAAAAAGACAGAGGTCCTATTGTGTGATTACAGAATGGCTCACTGTGTGGTGTATTTCATGTATTACTTATAGCCTCACTGGGGATCCCACTCCTACCTGGGCCTTAGTTGTGTCATCTCTCAAGTCCTAAACTGAGTCATGATCCTCATACATCATCCAGGTGCTCCACATGGTGGTTAGAGGTAAAACATGACACCAGCTATGAATAGCATTGCTTTTATATGAACCTCAATAATTACCAGCGTCGTGTATAATTTGGACCACATGCCATCTGGGTAATAAGTCAGAGATTTCTACACGATGGTGGTATTTCCTAAAAAAAAAAAAAATTGCATCGTATGCCACATGATCCAAGGATGTCCAAGAATATTCACAGTATTCAGAGTGGCCTGGAGATGGCGGTGTGTGCAGATTAAAGAAAAAACATGCGATCCATTAATTGTGACATGCTGGTTAGTTTTGACCTGGAGGAGAAAGTGGAGGATAGAGGGGAGTGAGTCATATTCAGGACTTACTCAGTTCCTGTATGTTTTGAGAGCTAGAGAGAAAAAGGGAGAGAAAGAGAGAGAGAAAGAGAGAGAGAGAGACCGTTTCAATGCTGTCATATCTTTTATACTCTTTCTTTATATAACATTTGAGACAATGAATTAATGTTCCCTTTGTGCGTGTGTGCGTGCGTGCGTGTGTGTGTGTGAGTGTGTGTGTGTGTGAGAGAGAGAGAGAGAGAGAGAGAGAGAGAGAGAGAGAGAGAGAGAGAGGGAGGAAGATTCAAATGAATGTATTATGTACAATGTAGCAGACGTCTGAGATATTACATAATCAATTGGTTAGGGGGAAAATAATGTGCAATAAAGCCTCCAAAAAACATGTGGTTTGTGTCTGTGTAAAGGAGGGTATAAAGATAGATAGATAGATAGATAGATAGATAGATAGATAGATAGATAGATGGACTGATCAAGTGAGTCATTGAAGTAAAGTTTTTTTTTTACAGTTTGTCAGGTAAAAGAGAAGGAGAGAGGGATGCGGAGGGGTAGATTGATTGAAGGAAATGGGGAGGGAGAAAGTGAGAAAGAAAGAGTGAGACTAATTGAGTGATGAGGGAGGGAGGAGTTTCAACGCAAAAGTGTACAGGCAGTTTGGGTGAGAAAGCGGTTTGTGTGGAGCGGAACCTGAAGCTGTGTCTCACACCCCCTGCGCTCTCACACTCCCGTTAGCCGCGTCACTCAGTGTCGGCTCAGGACCTGGTTTGCGCGCTATCTCGCTTTCTCTCTCTGCCTCGGTGGTGTGTTTGCGGTTGTTTTTCCACTCGGTTTACGGTTCGGCGGTGCTCATGGCGGACGGCGCTCCGAGCGGCAGTGGCAGCGACGGCGAGGAGAAGGGCGCGCGCATCCGCGGGTTCGCGCGGCAAGGCGCGCTCCGCCAAAAAAACGTGCACGAGGTGAAGGACCACAAGTTCATCCCGCGTTTCTTCAAGCAGCCCACCTTCTGCAGCCACTGTACCGACTTCATCTGGTAAGGAAAACGCGCAAAAAAGCCGAGCGCTAAAAAAACTCAGTAGTAGTTTGATCTTGGTCAGTGTTCGTGGTGGATGTCAAGAAAAAAACCGGGCGCGAGGAGGAAATACACCCTGGGTGAAAGGGCACTGACAAGTCAGCAACTTAATGAATCATATAATCAATTAATTTATTAAACAGTAAATCCAGTGTCCATTCTGTTTAAGTTTTTTGCAATGCAAATATTTTTTTTTTACGAGAACATATTTCTCACCACTTTGCATGGATTTGAAGGTTTTAATCCTGAACTGTCCTTTAAATTTGCCTGTTTGTGTATTGTTCTCTTTCCCTTTGTCCTGTATGCACGTATGCTAATAATAATAATAATAATAATAATAATAATAATAATAATAATCATCATTTATAAATCATTTGACTGTATATATATATATATATATATATATGTCTACATTCATTCAGCACCTTTGGGGGAAAACTAAAGATAATTATGTAACCTCAAATGTGCAAGACATTAAATGAGAATTAGTGCACACATCCTGCATGACTACTTATTACGTCTGAAGTATGAATAAAAAGTACTTTGAGTATGTGCCTAGATAGAATTTGATGAGAGTGCTCCATCGATGAGTATAAATAGAAGTTAGGAGCATATATTAAATTAAATGTCTGATTGAAATCTGGGCATGAATCATTTCAATTACATAAGTGCATGAAGGTTGTTTCATTCAATATAGGCTTGTGTTTGGAGTATTCATTCAATTAGAGATACCATTTTGAGTGTGCACTATATCTAAAGTAAAAAAAAAAAAAAGTAGGTATAAGAAGCATAAGTGCATGTGACATACATGTGGCCTGTGTGCATGTGTATTCATTATTAATGTGTTTTTTTTTTACGTAATATAAAATATTTATGTAAAATCTTTTTAATATACTGTATTAAAAGTAAATGGAGGGGGTTTATCATATTTAAAATCATATTTATAATCATATTTAAAATGTTTAAAGGTCAAATGAAATACAGTAATTTGGTGTGCAGGGAAAGAAAAAATATTTTAGGTTTTCATGTGTATTTTCTTCTGAAATGTGAACGAAAGAACAGTTTTTATATGTGCTGTTTCTCTTTGTTTTAGGGGTTTTGGGAAACAAGGATTTCAGTGTCAAGGTAAGGAACGAGTCTTTACTAGCCGGGCTACTATAAATTTAGATTAACATACATTATCTATTTTTTATTTAATTTTTAATTTTTATTTTTATGTAACTGCCTCCCATATTCCAATAAACATGTATCTACCATCTTTCAGGCTACCCTTTGGAAGCAAGAAGTCACTTTATTAAATATAAAAATAATAAATGAATTTGTAGCTCATTAGCCATGCAGTGGGATTATGTTGTTTAGATAACATTTTCATTGGTTTTATAGCAAGACATTGGTGAGTGCAGAGCAAGTGGGTCAGAGAAAAAGACTATAATATTATCTTTAAAAAAAAAAAATGCAGATTGCGATAAGTACTGAAAAAAGCTTTAGGATAAGTTTAATGTATGCATGCAGATGAATCTGTGGAAAAGTTACATTAGACAAGGCTTTCTAAGCTTTTATAGGAACCTTGGGGGTAATATTCAAATGATCTTAAACAGCAAACTGATTAGTTTCATCGTAATGATTTAGGGTCTCTTTGCCAAACCTCCAAGTCCAGCTTCATAGTTCAAATTAATAGAATTCATTTTGGATGCCAAGGTTTATGATAGAAGACACCCAATATAGGCTTATGATTCAGATGGATGGTAAAGAAAAATAAAATTAGATTTGGTGAAATTCAACTTTATTGTTTTTGTGCAAAGTACATGTACAGAGCCGATGAAATGCAGTTAGCATCCAACCAGAAGTGCATAAGTGGCCAAATTACAATAAATGTCCATGTGGTAAATGCTTTACAATCTAATACTACTTGACAAAAATACAGACATTTTTGTGCACTTTACTAAAGAGAATTTTTAAAGGGCTTTATTTAGGAGGTTAGTATATGGAAAATATGCACACAGTATAAGACATGATGGCACCCAGCATGTGAAATGACAGAAATGAAAATGTGAACAGAAATGGAAACGTTGCCACTTTTTAATAAGTGAACGCATGTGGCTTCACTGATGTGTTTAAGGTCAACTTGTAATTCCCTGGCTACAGCCAGTAAAAATAATGGAAAACTCAATGACCAATACCATAGAAATTAAACTTGGGTATATTTTAGAGTAGCCAATGTGTAGCTTGTATAGATTTATAGATTTCCTGTTCTCAATAACTCAACATACAGTAATTATTGTCAAAATAGCTGCCAACGAAAGTGAGTACATCCTAAGTGATAACAGCTGTAAGTTGTGTAACCATGCAAAGCCACACATCCTGTTCATCATGTTCATGTTAAACACACCTCATGGCAAAGACTCTCTGAGGATTTAAAAATTAGAATTGTTTCTCTCCACAAAGACGGCCGAGGCTATAAAAAGATCAGTAACACCCTGAAACTGAGTTACAGTACAGTGACCAGTTTAACACACAGGTTCTCCAAGACGGGTTTCACTCGGAACAGGCCTTGCAAGGGTCAATCAAAGAAGTTGAGTCCTCGTGCTGTGCGTCAGCGGTGCAGAAGCTGGCATTAAAATTTGAATCTGAGGCTCATAGTATGAGTACCCACTCAGGCCTGTAACTGTGAGAATTGTTTAGCTTAATGTATTGCAGTGCACAGATCTTGATTCATGTGAGATGCAGGAGGAGCCCGGCCAGGTTTTACCCCACAGAGCCCAGTCCCTTCATGCAGTAAAATTCCCCCATTCCTGTAGAATAATCCTGAAGAAGCGGATCAAGTGGCCTTCAGCTAAGAGTCAAACCTTGTGGTTGCAGTTTGACACCGATGTGAGTGAGATATTTAAAGCTACAGCTAAGGGGGGAGTGGACAGTCGGTTTGAGGCCATGACTGCTGTCATTGTTAGCTATGCAGCCGAAAGATTTGGCTATGTCCTGAGTTAAGCATCAAATCAATCTATACTAGAAAGCGTAGAGACATGAAAATACATCAACTGCGTCAAGAGCCTCAATGTCTTGAAAATCAGTACAAGAGGGCTAGTGAAGAAGAAAAGCAACCAAAAGGTGTCTAGATAGATAGATAGATAGATAGATCTTTGTCATTGCATAGTACAGGTACACAGCAATGAAATGCACTTTAGCATTAATAGACATAAAAATTCCAACTCAGATGTATTAATGTGTGCAGCGCGCTACAGACGTGTTTTGCCAGTTGAACTTGGCCGTAACAGTTTCCCTCTGACCAACCAATCAGAGGATGGAAAAATGCTCATATTTCTCTGCGCTAGCTAGCTGCCCTGCAAGGTGAATATGAAATCTGATTGGTTAAAGAAACAGACTAATTTCTATTAGAGACTATGGTAAAAAGGCCAGCAGTACTGACTTTGAAGGCCCTGGGCAGATTAGATTGACATGGCAGCACATAGAGGCTGGAATCTGATTGGACAAAAAAATCTAACATCCACATACACGTACTGGAAGCAGTGCAGCCAAGAGAAACACTGCAAAATAAAGATAATAAACTGTTGGGAATAAATTAAAACAATTTCATGGAACAAATATTAGAATTTAGGTTGTAAATGTAGGTCAGTGCTTCTGATGGTGTTTGGGCCAGCAGAGAAGGCTTTGCTTTGCCCTGACGGCCCACCACTGGTGTAAACATATCTACATTGAATAAATATAAAATCTATAGCAGTGTAGAGATGTGTAGATAATGTTTAAAAGTAAATAGTTAAGGGAACAACATTTAAAAGGTTATAAGGCTATGGCATAGAGGGAAAAAATAGCAAAAGCTGAACAAACAGTGGAACCATGATACTTGCGACCTTGACATTTGCGACCTCGATAGTTCGCGACTTTTCATTTGTAACTCGCTAAATCTGATCGTTCGCGAGAAGCCGTGAGTGGCTCGAAAGTTCGGAGTAACATTTCAAAACAGAGTTTGTACTAATAAATTACATAAAAATGTTTGAAAAACTATTTTATTATTGTAATATTCTTTTAAAGCAGTAAGTAAAGCATTTATTACAAGTAATTTACAATTTGAGTTTACAGTACATATACAATTCCCCTTAAAAAAGGAAGCATCAAAAGGTGAGTGTCAAAACCTCAGGTTTTTTTTTTATATTACTCGTGAGGCTTCATAGAACGTAACCCCTGTAGTATCGAGGTTGCACTGTATACATAAATGTGAAATATTAGGCAGGATGTACAGTATGTAAGGTGTGTATATATAAATACACATAAAATAAAAGTGTAGTGCAGATGTATGTAAGGCACAATATGTGTAGAGAATAAGGGTATAAAAATTACAATATGCAATATGTACATCGATTGCACAATTGTACAGAAGTTATATACAGTGTTTATACAGTGATCTAACGGTGTAGTGTAGAGTTCAGTAGGGTGATGGTGGATGGAAAAAGCTAGCCCTGAACCGGCTGGCTCTGGTGCATATGTTCCTGTATCTCCTTCTTGATGGAAGGAGGTTAAACAGTTTGTGACTGTTCACTGCTTAGAAAACAGCCCTGTGGTATGCCGGTACTCAAAATGAGGGTTGAGGATACCTGTTTGCCCACCCTAACAGACTGAGGTCTGTTGTTGAGAAAGTCCAGAATCCATCGGCAAGTGGAGGTGTTGTAGGTGTTGAATGAGGAGCCGTGGAAACCGCATCTTCTGACGACCTTTTCGGGCGATAGGAAAACTGGTGTGGGTCCAGTGTAGGTGGTAGGCCTGCAGTGAGGTGATTCAGAACCAGTTTCTCAAGCACTTCATAACAATATGGGTGAGTGCAACCGGGTGAACATCATTTAGTCATCCTGCAGATGAGGCACTGGTATAATGGTTGTAGTCTTCAGGCATGTAGGAACCGTGGTTTGTGCTAGTGACAGGTTAAAAATGTCAGTAAAGACTTGTGCCAGTTATCCAGAGCATGCTCTAAGAACACGTCACGTTATGTCGTTTTGACCAGCTGCCTGGCGTACCTAGACTCTGCTAAATGCTGAATAATTGTCTATTGTTGAGAGTGAAATTAAATGAGTTAAAATGAATAGTATTGTGTGGTTAATAATGCTGCTTTCAGCAAATCATATTTTAATACATCAGTAACCTGATAAAACATTTTAATTATATATACAAACATGGAGTATTTATTGCAGCAGTAAACTTCATTACACACCTTACAGTACTACAAAGCAAATATAGCGATGCACTTGCTAATTCAACTAGCAAATGTTTAAAAAGCACAAGCCAAGTATATGTATACATTTTTCATGACCATAACATAAAAAGAACAAAAACTTATTATTGACACTTAATATTAACAACAGCAAAACAATAAACATGATGGACTCCACCCTATGACACTAACCCGCACTACTACACTACAACATAATACCTGTAGTATCTGTGTGCTTAGACACACATGGATTTTCTTCCTGCGGCTAATTCTTTTTTTGTATCTTATTTAAACACAGGCAAAGAAAGTTCAATATTTGTTTAGTCATGTTTCCTATACACATGGTCAATATGTGTATTTCAGTAACTGTGTGTGCACGCGATGACCCTGTGTACTTTTTCAGGTCATAAAGACCTAGTTTATATTTAGACCAAAAATAGAGTGATGCTAAAAATAATTGTTTCTGATGATGAATTTTCATTAGATGAAATGTGCTAGGCATAGATTCTTAAACAAATGTAAAATAAAATATATTTAAAATAAGTTTCCTGTACTTTGCAATGGCTCTCAAACATAAACCAAGTATAATGAATGACTTTTAAGACAAGAGTATCAGTGGAAAGCACTTGAGTAGTTGATGACACAGTGGGTTCATGGGCTCAATAAGCTCAGTGTCCAACGAGATCCAGTTTTTAAACACGATGCCCAGGGACTTACAATTTACTACGCCAATTCTCCACAATTATTTCTAAATGTTTGTCTAAATGTCTCTCCTCCCCTTCATTACTCTATTCGTTATAATTTACCCTGCCTTTATTTTTGAAGTTCAAAATCTAATCTAGTACTAAATACTAATACGTGTGTGTGTGTGTGCATATATATCAGAATCAGAAATAGCTTTATTTCCAAGTATGCTCACACACACAAGGAATTTGACTTTGCGTCAGGAGCTTTCAGTGCAGGAGAAGTACAGACATAATGTAACAGAATAGTAAACCAGACAATTAAATAATGCAATATATTTCGAGTAAATATATTGTTCAAAATGAATGTACAGATGTTATTTACAAGGGTGCAGTTTACAAATGGACCATTGGATTCTATGTAAAAATGTCAGTTATGATGGACAATGTGTACTTATGAATATTTAAATTATCCATGCTGAGTAAAGCCTGCAGGAAAAAATGTATTTGTGCCCGGCTGTTCTGATGGACGGAGCTCTGTAGCACTGACCAGAAGGCAACAGTTTGAAGAGAGTGGGCTGGGTGTGTGGGGTCCAATGTGATTTTCTTAGCCTTTTTCTCCACTCTGGATGAGTAAAGATCCTAGAGATTGGGCAGTGGGGCAGCTATAATCCTCTCAGCAGTCCTGATCATCCGCTGTAGCCTCTTGATGTCTGATTTGATAGCTGAGGCAAACCAGACAGTTATGGATGTACACAGGGTTGAATAGAATAGTTTTAGCAGCTCCTATGGCAGGTTGAATCCCTCCTTTGGCAAAGAAAGTACAACCTCTGCTGGGCCTTTTTAGCAATGAAGTCAATGTTATTGTCCCACTTCAGGTCTTGAGAAATGGTGGTACCCAGAAACTTGAATGACTCCACTATTGTTACAGTGCTGTTCATGATGGTGAGTGGGAGGGAGTGCTGGGGGATTTCTTCTGAAGTCCATGATCATTTCCACTGTTCTGAGCGTGTTGAGATCCAGGTTGTGGTGGTTGCACCAGAGAGTCAGCTCTTTAACCTCCTATCTGTAAGCAGATTCGTCCCCATCCTTATTTCCTTATTACCCAATATCCATCTATTAGGACTGTCATGAGTTAACTTGTGATTCATCACATCTGTCCTAAATGTACCTTTTATTAATACTTAATTTTCTAATATGCTTGTCATGGGCATGGACATATATGGATGCTTTATGCCAATGTATATTTATTATGAGTGAAACCAAACTCAACATAGAGGATGAAGACAAAATATTCTTGTAAATGTTTTAAAGTAATTATGGTGTTTTAAATTGCGTATACCATCAGGAAACCAAATGGAGCTTTTGCTATGTTTCCACATGGACGGTTTTAATTGGCAGATGTGTGCGTCATTGCGGATTTTGGTGCTTGATTTGAGACTTGTCACCTCAGTAAATCAAATTTTTAGTGATGATAAAATTATGTAGGCAAATCTTTTTTATCTGAGTAAGAAAAGGACATTGTGAATAAATGTGTGGTGCTTCGAAGGTGTTAATTTCGCCTGTGTTTTATTTATTTATGTATGTATACGTTTATTTTTATAAATTTACCAAATGCAAAGTATTTATAAATGAAAGAAAACACAATCAAATAAATATTTGGTGTGATCACCCTTGGCTTTAAACCAACATCAATTCTTGAGGTTTTGTCTGCTAAATCAATTATACCAAGCAGGTGCTAATCAATTTCAATTTCAAAAGTAGGTAGCAGGAGGCTAAAACTGGCTAAGCCATGCTCTGTTACTAAGGTGATTTTGTGGAAGACCGTATTATGTAAAAGGTCATAAAGCATGGTAAGACTGAGCATCAGCAAGGTTTCTCTCAGGCAAAGATTTGCAGGTAAAGGTTTCAAGATATGCTGTTCAAGCTATTTTGAAAAAGCACAAACAAACGGACAGATGCAGTGTTGGGCCAAGTAAACTTTAATACAGCGGATAAAAGACGCGTAATGCTTACTTCCCTGTGACATAGGAAGATGTTCTGCAGTGCCATCAGCAAAGAACTGGCAGAAACCAGTGAGACCCAGGTACACCGGTTTACTGTCTGAGGAAGTCTAGACAGAAGTGGTCTTCATAGAAGAACCGCAGCAACAAAACGCCAAATCTCTAACAGGGAAACAAGGCTGAGCAACTGAACTATGCATGAACACATAAGAACTGGGGTGCAGAAAAATAACAGCAGGTCCTCTCTACTGATGAGTCAAATTTTTAATTATTTGCCAAAGGGCTGGACAGCAATACAGTAATGAGTGTCTGTAGGCAGCAGTAAAGCATTGTGGTTGTTCCTTTCAAGTATTGGGCTGCATTTCTACAAATACATTTTGGTGAGGATTAATGGTGTCCTTGGTACTAAAAAATACAGGCAACTACTTAACCATCATGCAGTAAGATCAGGGAGGTGTCTAATTGTCCCCGAATGTATTCTGAAAAAGCACAATGACCCCAAACAAACAGCCAACTTTTTCAAGAACTATCTTCAGTGTGAAAAGAACAATAAGTATTGAAAGTGATTGTTTGGCTTCCTCCGGGACACCGGCCTTAACATCATCCAGTCTGTCTGTGTGGGATTACATGAAGAGGATTTGAGGCAGCCTACATCCACAGAAGATCCGTGGTTAGTTCTTCAAGATGTTTGAAACAACCAACACGCTGACTTCATTCATGCAAGTGTTCCTAGAAAAATTGATGCTGTTTTGCCTGCAAATATCGATTTGATTTGGATTTC
The DNA here is from genome assembly GCA_024362625.1 of Silurus asotus. Classification (NCBI taxonomy): domain Eukaryota; kingdom Metazoa; phylum Chordata; class Actinopteri; order Siluriformes; family Siluridae; genus Silurus; species Silurus asotus. The sequence continues at coordinate 1,457,364 of MU541276.1, read as the reverse complement.
TCTTCTATTCATTTGCCTTCTAAATTTGTAAATATATGTGTATGTGTATGTGTATGTGTATGTGTGTGTGTATATATATATATATATATATATATATATAAAGGCATTTCCGAATGTCTATTGGTTATGGGCCAGTCTAACCACTATGTACAGTGGTCTCTACCATATCCCAAGACTTTCAACAGGCTAATGTCTTCCAAACTAGCAAACTTCCCGTACCACCCAGAGACGTACCAGTGCCAAATGGATCCCACATCATGTGTGGAGTTTTGACATTGGACCACCAGAAGTGTTTAAAGACTCTGGCATGGAGAAGCTGGTGTTGAATCTGTGATGATAGCAAATGTTGAGCTGTTTTATAAGTTGCTCAGTAGCTCCTAGTTTTATAACCATAATCAATGTATAAGACTGTAGAAAGAACATTACTTATCTTACACTCCAGTGCTCATGTTAGTTCTCACTCTCCAGTGTTCTGTATTGTTTAATGTCTATAATCACCCTCTTGATTTTACCCAAATGAGGATTGGTTCCCCTTTTGAGTCTGGTTCCTCTCAAGGTTTCTTCCTCATGACATCTAATAGAGTTTTTCCTTGCCACAGTCCCCACAGCTGCTCATCAAGGATAAATGCACACCATTCACCTTGACTGTTGATTTCTGTAAAGCTGCTATAAGACAATGTCTGTTGTGAAAAGCGCTATAGAAATAAACTTGACTTGACTTGACTTAATGTCAAGATACCAGTTCATGCATGTAAATGATTACTTTTTCACAATTTTAAATGCCTGAGGAATCTTGGAATTGTCTTCCTAGAATGTGTGTCATCAGTAAAAAGGCATTGCTGGGGATAATCATTTAGTACGTTTAAGTATTCATCAAATTACATTTTGATTGCAACATAATGTTGCTGATCTGTGTCCTTATCAGTAGAAACGACCCCAAATCATGATAACTAGGGATATGCATTATTAGTGCATTGCTTCTTATGCTGATTCACCCATCGCTTTGGCATAGGGTAAATCTGGACTCATCAGCCTATGTAATATTTCAATTTTTCCACAGTCAAACTGAAGTTGTTTTGTATCTGAATTGGACTCTTTATCAAGTGACTTTCTTATGGCCCCACTGCTGTTTAGTCCCAATTCTGTCTGTTACCGTTGCATCCTGCTTGTGCAAATTCTCTTGCCTTCACTGTTAAATGTAGCTGGGAGTTCTGATGTCGAATGATCGAATATTCTGATATCGAACCAAGTGTTTGAAGCGTTTGAAAAAAAAATTCAATGTTTATTTGCATTGCTTTATCTTTCGTGGTTTTAATGATGCACTGGTCAGTCGTTAAACCAATTACAGTGGTTTCAGCACTTTCAAGTTTTTTGTTTAATTTACGGCATCATTTGCTTTAGTTTTCTATGACCATGGGATTTATATTATGGCATGGTTGTTTAAGAAATTAGAAGCGACGCACTGCATCATCAGGGTGAAAGGAAGTGGTGCCAGTGGAAATAATCTGCATAATATTACATAATCACTGCAATAATCATCCAGTCATAGGCTGTGTGTGTGTGTCTGTGTGTGTTTTTATAAGGGGTGTAATGGTACACAAAATTCACGGTTTGGTATGTACCTCTGTTTTTAAGTCAAAGTTTGGTGTATGTGTGTGTGTGTGTGTGTGTATGTATGTATGATTTTTACAAAACACTGATTCAAGTGAACACTTTAGATTTAATTGTGACCTTAAAAACCTGTGGCCGATCGAGTGCACTCCGTTTGATCTGTGGCGTTTGATGCATGGCGCGACAGGAGGCCGGAGGATTAAAAGAAGTTTAGGAGGGCAGGAGAATTGGGACGCAGTCGGTCTGAGTTCTCCCTTGGGGATTTTCCTTCACTCAGCTAGTTCACTTTAATAAAATAGGACAGCTGTCAGCATCTCGCGCGTCTTTGTGCAATGTGGACCAGATTGACACCGGACCAGGTTTCCATCTGAAGCGAGAACAATTCAGACTAGGGCTGCAACTAACGATTATTTTGATCATCAATCAATCTGACGATAATTTTTCAGAAATTACAGATTTAAAAAAATTTGTTCGCATTTTTTATTAGATGTTTTGCTTAATATAACTATAAAATCCCCTGTTGGTTTAGAATGAGTGAATTGTTGAATTCTTTCTTTCTGTAAAAAAAAAAAAAATACCCCCACAAAAACATAGCATGTGAGTACAAATTGTGTAAATAAACATTTATATTGTTTTAAATGATAATTGCACAACCGTGCTTAAAATAATCAATATAAAATATAATACAACATTGTTTTGAAATTTTTGATGAAAGAAATACAGACATTTTGTTCAGTTGTAAAGTTATCGGCATCTCGTATAACAAACGGTATACAGACGCTTCCCTACATTACAAACGAGTTATGTTCTCTCTCTTTCAACCGTTTGGACCATGAATTTGTTCGTAAGTTGTTACTGTGTTCGTTATTGAATACTCTAATCTCCTAATGATGTAAAAGCATAGAAATAATCTAAATACTGTATACAATATTTTGTATTAAGTAATAAAGAATTTGTAAAATTAATTTAAAAATGCACTTAAAAAAATTCAATTTCCCGAGTCCAGTGCGCATCATGTAGACTCGTTACGGTCGACGATTAGCTCTCCTCCGTTTTAATTTTTTTTGACTTGAAGTTAGAATCGCGTTTGATAACATAAGTTACTGTTGTAGTAGACAAATGCTATAAAAAGAGAATGGAAATGGAGAAACGCAGCAAACAATCAGGCTTAATAAAAAAATATAAATAAATGCATTGGTGTAAAAATGCTTAAGCATTCACTAAAAACCACATCAGTGACTAAAAGTAGATAAATAAACTAAAATATAGCGGATTTCATTATTCTTAAAAAAATAGCTGCCAAGTTGCTCCTTACTGACATGATGCATACGGATCTATTTGTTGAAACCGCCCACACGGTAACCTACACTGCTTTACACATGGGTCATATAGAATCACATGGTTATCTGTGGCAGGCTGGAATATTAATTTGGAATGATTATGGAACTGAGGTAATATTATTACCTAATATTATATTAGTGTGGTTTTCACACTTAGTCTATTATAGCATTCCAAAACAGTACCAAAATGACTCACAAGCAATCTATAATTAGTCTACGATTTTCTTGTGTACTTCATGCTAGAGAGACTCCGGGCTGCGTTGCCCACAAACCTCTGCACCGTCATGTGAGCTCAGCACCTGCTCCACATTCACACTTTGATTAACAATTGTTTGTAATAAAGCTTATTGACTGTGCAATGGCTTAAGAAAGTAAGCAGATTCCCTGTATGATCTACATTAAAATAATGTACTGTATTATTATGTTCAAAATAATTTTTACACAAGATTCACAAACAGGCATATGGAATGAAGGATGAACTGAAAAATTCCTTTTCGTAATAGCTTTTTTCCGTCATTTCCTCTTGTGTGTGTGTGCTCTTTCAGCCAAAATATCAAGTTATGAAAGGAAGTAATTTTCTAGAAAATGATACCGATCTAGTTTTAAAGCAAATATGGGGAGAATAAATGGTCTGATGCTCAGAAAAGAATACTCCTAAAATTATACATAGACAGAAATCTGTGACCACACAATTAAGACTGTGGATACCAAAAGCACTGGGGTCATCTGCACAAGGTTTCCTTTCAGGTCAGTTTTATTTGTATCGTCATTTTACCAATGGACTTTCTCCCAAAGCAGCTTCATATAAATACATTTATTCCAAATGAGCAAGGCAATGGTGTCTGTGGCAAAGAAAAACTCCTTGAGATGATTTGAGGAACAAACCTTGAAAGAAACCAGACTCAAAAGGGAACCCATTCTCATCCTTCTTAAAGAATGTCCATTCATTGTAGTTCCATCATTAGTGAGGTTATCAACTCTTCATGGATGGAGACTTGAGTGTAAAACTGCTAATGGCAATTGTAGCCGTAAGCAATTGTAGCAGACTGTTTATATTAATTACAATCCAAATCCACCTTCATTGTTTTTGAGTTTTACCCTCCACAGTAACATTATGGATCTTGAGGCTGGTAAATTTGAACCTTCATCAACAACAGTAAGTGGTCTCCAAATGTGGAAATCTTTATCCAGAGCTAGATCATCATGATGACCCAGGCAGGTAAAGGGACAGCATCACTGGTACCTCAGAAGCATGTCTAGCAAAAGATAGAGAGAGAGCGAGAGAGAGAGATTCAGTTTAAAAGAACATGAGTATCGTACGCTCAAGATCTTAACATTAAAAAGTAATAGAAATACAATAAACAGCTACAGCTTCCATGTAAGTCCATAAAATAACTGCACATTCAGGACAGTAACTAATGCTGGGACCACTGGGAAAATGCCCCCACCACTTTCTAAACTTTTGTAACCATCTTTATGTAATAGCTCATGGCAGTAACTGATCCATACACTTTCTAAAAAATCTCATGTATGCCTTATTTGTGGGATTTGGCTTCTGGTATTAAAAAAGAACAGAAAAAAGCTATAAACTCTCATATCCTGATGACTAAAAATACACTTGCTTTTTTTTCAGTGGGCTCAGATATTTGTTCCATTCCAGTGTATATGGCAGTAATGTTTCAGTATATTGGCATATGTATCCTGGCTGTAGCTGTTATTATAATGATCATGTTAAGTTTTTCGTTTCCTTTACTTTTTTCTTCAGCCTTTATTCATTTAAACTCAGTTATATTAGTGGAGGTATAGTGTAGTTGTGGTGTAGAAGGTCTGGGTGAATTAGTAAAGGTATAGTTCAGTTGTCATGTTGAAGGTCTTGGTGTATTAGTGAAGGCTTAGTGTAGTTGTCTTGATGGTCTGGGTGTATTGGTAAAGGTATAGTGTAGTTGCTTTGAAGGTCTGGGTGTATTAGTGAAGGTTTATTGTAGTTGTTTTGAAGGTCTGGTTGTATTGGTGAAGGTATAGTGTAGTTGTTTAGAAGGTCTGGGTGTATTAGTAAAGGTATAGTTTAGTTGTGTTGTTGAAGGTCGGGTGTATTAGTGAAGGTATAGTGTAGTTGTGTCGGGGTGTATTAGTGACGGTATATTGTAGTTGTGTTGTTGAAGGCCTGGGTGTATTAGTAAAGGTGTAGTAGATTATGTTGTTATGGTGTAGGTGTGTTTAATGTGTGGATTTGTTGGTAACTGTGTAAGTGTCTTAAAGGTGTGGCATTAATAGGTAAAACTGTAGGTGTGTTTATGAACGTGTGGTTTTGTTGGTGACAGATGTGTTGGTGAAGGAGTGGGTTTGCTAGTGACTGTGTTGGTGTAGGTATGTTGATGAAGGTATGTGTTTGTTCATGTGTGATTGTTGTTGCTGAAGGTGTAGTTGTGTTAAAGGTTTGGGTTTATTACTGAGAATGTTGGTGTGTTGATAGAGTGGGTTTGTTGGTGTAAGTGTGTTAAAGGTGTGGGTTTATTGCTTAAGGTGTAGGTGCGTTGACGGTGTGGGTTTATTCCTGGTGCTGCAGGTGTGTTGATGACGGTGTGGGTTTGTTGGTGTAGTTGTAGGTGTGTGATTAAGTGGGTTTGTGGGTGTAGGTTTGTTGAAAGTGTGGGTTTGTTGCTGAAGGTGTACGTGTGTTGAAGGTGTGAATTTATTGCTGAAGATTTAGGTATGTTGAAGGTGTGGGTTTATTGCTGGCGCTGCAGGTGTGTTGATGACGGTGTGGGTTTGTTGGTGTAGTTGTAGGTGTGTTGATGAAGGTGTGGTTTGTTAGTGACTGTGTTAGGTGGGTTTTCTTTCTGATGCTGTAGGTGTGTTGTTGAAGGTGTGGTTGTGTTAGTGAAGGTGTGGACTGTGTTTAACTCGCAGCGCACCTGGCTGCTTCCGTTGCTAGGCAACAAGATAGATGGAGTGATGGGCACTTTCATTCTTGCTCTCACTCCCAGTCTGTCTATCTGTCACGCTCGATTTCTATTAATCTTGCTTTCTCTGTCTCAACACACCCACACATTTATCATGACAGTCTCCTTTTCCCTCTCCCCTACACTCTCTCACTCTCTCTCTTACTGTATTTCTATCACTGTCTGTCAGTCATTTTGTCTCTCTGTATATATCTCTGTTTACTTCTGTCTTTCTGTCACCTTTCTCTCTATCCCTCTGCACTCTCTCTCTCTGCACTCTCTCTGTTTCAGTGTGCATGGTGATCACTGTTCTAAATTTGGCTGCTACCCTCAGGATACACACAAAATCTCAGACTCTTAATAAAGACAGTAGATGGGTTATTTATAGATTATTTTATTTTTTATGTGACTTAATTAAAGATTAGTTAAGGATTGTATTGCAAGTGATTTTGTTGATATTCTGTGATTAAAACAGATTTTTTTCAATGTTTAAATCAACACAAAGCATATATTAGCGAACAAAAATAACAGAGAAGGAAAGGCAGGGAGAGAGAGACAGACAGACTGAAAGAGTGCATCTGTAGACTGATAAAGAGTAAACACATTCTCTTTCTCTCTCTCTCTCTCTCTCTCTCTCTCTCTCTCTCTCTCCCCCCCTTTTCTCTCTTTCCCTTGAGTTTGCACTTATTTTATTTGCCATATTTATTTTCTATTTCTGTCTTTTAGTCTTGTTCGCAGTTCCATTTTCTCTTTCTCTCACTTTTTCATTTCTATTCTCTTTCACACCTCTCCGAGTCCTGTACTATATGTGTTTGTGCATACCTGTGTGTGTGTGTGTGAGTGTATACGTACTTGTGTGTGTCTGTGTATATGTATGTGTGTGGGTGGCAAGGTATGGCCAAGGGTCGTGGAGAGAAAAAGTCTCATCCTCTCCCTACTGTCGAGCTGCTACACACACGCACACGCACATATACACAACAGAATTTCACCTGCGGCATCAGTGTTTCTGGTAGTTTCCATACAAGCTGCAACTCTGACATTCACCGTACATAATTTATACAGTGCATATAAAGAGACAGCTGCAGACAAACAGAGAGATGAAAGACGGCAAACGAAAGAAAGAGAGAGAAAAAACTAAGAGACAGGGACAAGAGGAAGAGATGAATAATGCGCATATACTGTGCATACATACATGATGTGTACAAACAAAAAAGAAACAAACAAATACAAAAAAAAGTTTTCCAGCTCATCGCTGTCGAATTCTTGATTCTGCTTAATTTTCTGTAACAGCAGCTTTGACAGTAGTGCCGAGTATAATTCAAAGGATGGGCTCGATAAATACCCTTTTTGTAATATTTTACAGTTTCTATAGTAACTGTCCAGGGGACTTGGATTGTGGACCATCTATTATACATGATACCAGGGACAAACTTACTTATAAAGAACATATTTATTTTTTATTACCACATTATCTGTGTAAAGCTGCTTCTAGACAATGTTCATTGTTAATAGCGTTATACAAATAAAAATGAATTGAATTGAATTGAACCTTCTTCTTCTATTTTCGGCTGCTCCCATTAGGGGTCGCCACAGCAGATCATTTGTCTCCATACTACTCTGTCTTCCGCCTCTCCCTCTCCTCATTTGGCCAACAGTAGCCCAATTTCCACCAGTACCATGTTGCCTAACAATACCTGTCACGGTCGTTGGTAACCTGAAGTTCTGGTTCTTTTTCCACATACTGTATTTTTCGGACTATAAGCCGCTACTTTTTCCCCACGTTTTGAACCATGCGGCTTCAACAACGAAGCGGCTAATTTATGGACGTTTCACAAACTTCAAGCCAAAAAACTGAACCCCATAACATAAGACCAATGAAATTTCATTGGTCTAACCCACACGCAGTAATACCGGCAGCATATTTCACCCGTTACACCCTCTAACAGACACTCTCTTTTGGTAAAGCCTGTGTAAAGTTCATTAGTTTCATTAGCCATGCGGCTTATACACAAGGTGCGGCTTATTTATGTTAAAGATAAAAATATACAAGGGTGCGCTTTATAGTCCGGAAATTACGGTGTCTGATTTGACACGTTTTAGGCTGGATGCCGTTCCTAACGCAACCCTCCCTATTTATCCGAGCTTGGGACCGGCACTAAGGGGAAATCTTGTGCAACCCTAATGGCCAGGTTATTGTACATGGTACCTATTCAACAGATTAATAATAGTGTTATTACTTATCAAAGAAAATAAAACACATGGAGATTAAACATTTCATATTTACAGAAGGAGTCCAAACCGTCTTACACACATCACTGTGTATAGCTGTATAATGTAATAAATAACAGGAACTCATTTGTCTCGTAGATGTTCAACAACATTAAACATCATCCCATTCCACATTTAGTATAATTTGCTGTAATAACAACCTCTACTTTTCTACCAAGATGTTCCAGTAGATTTTGTGGAGATTTGTGGTCATTCAGCCGCTAGGACTTTAGTAAAGTCAGGTACTAATGTAGGTGACGTGAGGAGGCCAGGGGTGCAGTCAGCGTTCCAATTCATCTCAAAGTTGTTTAATAGGGTTCAGGTCAGAGCTTAATTGTATATTCCACTCCAAAGCATGTAAAGCATATCTTCACGTAGCTGACATTGTGCACAGGGGCATAGTTTTTCTGTAACAGGTTTGGGTCTCTTACGTTGAGTAAAGGAAAAGGTTTATGCTACAGCATCCAAAGACATCCTATACAAGTGTGTGCTTCTAATTATATGTTGGAAGATTGGAGAAGAATTATGTATGGCTTCAAAAAGTCAGGTGTCCCAAAACATATTGTAGAAAATGGTCAGAACCTTAAAACGTGTTTCCTTTTTTAGATTTTTCATATTAGCATATTTTATTATGTTATTTTATCAAGTGTATTTTGATGGAAACATATTATTTGGCAAAAGAATCTCTGACATATGTTGGTATGTTTTGGTTTATTTCAGTAACTAATGAGGAAATTGGAAGGCTCATTCCACCCGTTGTTGCTAAATGCCAGTGGATTTGTATGCATGTTTTGTATTGTGAGTATGTACTCATGTCGCCGGAAATTGAGTCATCAGTATCTCAATGTGTGTTTGGCCGAGGTCCTTAGCAGTGCCCGATCCCGTTTACACGACATACTGACTCACTGAGCTAGGGAGCCGATTGAGACTCACCCGTGGTCTCTGTGCCCGTCAGCAACGCTAAAGATGCCGTGGCCTCTGGCTTCTCAGAGCTGACACCCTTTAGACAAACTGCTTTAAATGATTCGTTCAGTTATCAGATCATTGATTACATAAATAGAATATTCCGTTTCCGTTTAACGTCTTGCGCGGTTCGCTGACGAAATATAAAAAGTTCACGTTAGTGTACAGTGTACAAGCGTAGGACACCTGAAGTGTGCTTAGCTGTAGGCAGTGCAGAAGCACAGTGTATGAGTGTATGTGTGAGTGTACATGCGTGCATGGGTGTGAATTCAGAACAGCTGTGTGTTGCTGCTGACTCTCTGACCCCTCTCTCTGCTCAGTGCGTATTCTGCTATATTTATTCGCACTGCGTAGGCAGCCTCTCCTTACTTGCATAACGACCATTACCATCGGCATTAAAGGGCAAAATCAAACAGCACTCATTTTTCCATTCTCTTTCTCACGCTCGGAGAACAAATGACACTCAACATTGCGTCTCACACGTTACACACATCTCACTTTGTGTTTCTATGTGTAACATTGATGGGTTCTCATTCACCATGCTCATGGCTTAGTCGGAGTAGTTAGTGGTTTCAGCCACAGTGCTCGGTGTTCTCCAAGCCACATTGCTCAGCGTTCTCTCTGCGTTCTCTCTGCCACGGCGCTGGGTGTTCTCTCAGTGCTCGGTGTTCTCTCGGCCACGGCGCTCGGTGTTCTCTCTACCACGGTGCTTGGTGTTCTCTCAGTGCTCGGTGTTCTCTCGGCCACGGCGCTCGGTGTTCTCTCTCTACCACGGTGCTCGGTGTTCTCTTTGCCACGGCACTCTGTGTTCTATCAGTGCTTGGTGTTCTCTCGGCCACGACGCTCGGTGTTCTCTCGGCCACGGCGCTCGCTGTTGTCTCATCATGGTGCTCAGTGTTCTCTCGGCCACGGTGCTCAACGTTTTCTTAGTTATCTGTGTATCCTGGGTCACACTGTTCACACTTAGGGTTCTCTTAGTCACGGTGCTTAGGGTTCTCTTAGTCACGGTGCTTAGGGTTCTCTTAGTCAGGGTGCTTAGGGTTCTCTCAGTCACGGAATCACCACTGCAATGTAATACTGTTCACAATCAGCTAGTTTGACTAAAAACCTGTCTAGCATCATGGCATGAGATAATATCTATTTTTAATATAAGCTAAGCATTACATTAAGAAGCTTTCCAGTTTTGCTACTGCTGATAAGCCAATATAGAACTTGTTATATAAACAACAGCTTCATGGAAAACACTACATCTTAAGTCTAAAAGGCTAAACATCATGTCTCATTATTGAATTAATGTTCGATTGATTAACTTGACCTTAAACTCCATGCATTGGGATACTGCATTTACGAATGCAATCGGCAGGTAACAGTTTGTAACGAGTCAGAGGGGAAAGGAGAATATAAATAGACACAAGTATTCAGGATCTGAACTGAAAACAGGTGAGATTGAGGTGAGCTTCAGGACATAAGCCAACAGAAAGACAGGGGTGAAGACAGAAATGAAGCCGAAACAAAAACACGTCAGAATAAAAACACAAACGGTGCGCATTGTTCTAAGAAATGCACCCTACACTGTAGGGATTTGTGACAGGAGGACAACAGGTCTCCTTTTTTTATCCAGTCTCTTCCTGTCTCTCTGTCACTATTTCTCTCTCTCTGTGTCACTTATAAATGCTTTGTTGGATCAAAAGACACACACACACACACACACACACACACACACACACACACACACAATACTCTATAATTCTGCTTCATGGTGTGAGTGCAAGCTGTAGGCTGCTCCTGAGTGAACTGGATGCAAAACAGATCATGGTTACTGTGAGTGTCTCGCTTATGTAAGGATGCAAATACACAACATCCCGACCACACGATCGCCTCAGCTTAGCTTGATTCACATCGACAGCACAGAATGACATCGTTCATTTACCCTTCCTGGACTGTGCACCAATTTCATAGAGGTCTGTCTCATGGTCTATTGCACCGGGTGTCTAGATAGATTTTAGAGCAAAATGTCTAATCTATAAATACATTGGTGCACTGTCGCATGTCACTGTTCCAAAGCGTTCATTGCTTTAACACAATGTAATGGAAACACATGATTAGCTTAATTAATTACTCATTTTCTCATGAGTCCAAATAATGCTCGGTGATTACGCCCGAACTCTAGGATTAAACCAGGCTCACAAAAGAAAGAAAATGTTATTTTTATTTGGGTGGCACCTTAAACATTATTTAAACATTATTTAAACATTATATAAACAAAAAATTATTACACAGGTTTTCAGAAATCCATCTATCAGTAGATGTATGTTTGGATCATAAATATGCCATCCCAAGGCAACCTTTTTAAAAAAAACTCTCAAGGAGGAAACCTTGAGGCAAACCCAGTCTTGTCTTGTCAGTACCACTCACACGGCACTTTTGGCATGACGGTGAGAATTGCATCACAAAATACCATGCTCTCGCTGTACGATGTGATTGAGGTGCTCAGTGTGTACATCCATCCAAAGTTAAATGATAATGATGCCACTAGTCGCTTGAGTCTGAAAATCCTGACAAGCAGGCAGCACTCAGTTTGCCTCAGTCTGCCAACGGATTCAGACTGGGACCCGCATCACTTTGCGATGACTAGTAGAACGGCAGCTGCTGCTCCCACTGCTCCCACTAGATGTACAATTTAATTCCCCAATGTCAGAAATCACTTGAGTGGTATCCGAGTTACTGTAAGCATGCATGATTGGATGCCTGATAGAAGTGTGATAAGATTGATACAACTACTATGTATATAAGGCTATCTAAGGGATACATATGTGACTTGGGGTATAAATAGATGAAATCTGTGGCTTGGCATTGGAGGTCAATATTGTAAATATGTGCATAGACTTGTGAACGATTAATCGTTTCATTCATTAAAGTGGAAGAAGCCCGGATTTGTCATAGCAGAACTTTTTTCCTGGCATAATATTGTTAGGAAGCTGCGGTCACTGAACAGGTTCAGCTCTTCAACAGCTTGGCAGTGCTGGGGCCGCTGGAAATGACAACTTGTATATTGAATATTTTTGATCTAATATCTTTTTTAAGATTTATTATGTTCTATTGGCAGTTCATGCTTATTTGTAGATGAAAACAAATGGAACAAGCAAGGTCTAGGTTTGATAATTCTGTAGAATCTTATACTAGACTACACTTTTGTCATTTGATTATATTCAAGATGCTAACATATGCTAAAATGTCATTTTAAGCACTAGACTATGAAGGCATAGGTCTGTATACAGGCGATTTTGATACAGGCGATCCATAAACAAACTAAATATCAGGACTTTTGCTGCATAAATATTGACTTAAGCGGAGATGTAAAGACTACCTGGAAATCGTACTTGAGTAAAAGTATAGATAGTAAGTAACCTTTCTGCAAAACTTACTCCATCGCAACTTAAGTCAAAAGATTTCAATATGACGAGCAAAAGTCTTAAGAGTATCTGATTGGAACTGTACTCGAGAGTGTGGCACATATTAAATGTAGGCTCGAAGATGCACTAGTCCTCAACACATTGGTGAAAAGCCCAAAATCTGTTCGTTTCTGAGGTTTTATTTCCTAATCGAATTGCATTAACCAAAATCCACACAACAGACTCTTTAACAGGCCAGAATGAAACAAAGTTTAAACAAATCAGTAAAAAAAAAAGACTTTTAAAAAGGGATCTTCATTTAACAAATAAAAATATAGTATAATGTCACAAAGTAAATGTTATAGAGTAAAGTCAAACAAAATATTCGGACTGACTGATGTGTCATTGTCAATTAAAATATATTGTAGTCAAAAGTACATGTATATTGAATCATAAATGTAGTTGAGTAGAAAGTAAAAGTTGCTTATATCTTTGATACTCAGTAAAACTTGAAATAGTCAAAACAATTGCTTTAGTGCACTAACGAATTTGTTTACTCAAATACTTTACACCACTGGATTTAAGTCACCAAATTTAAAACCAGCCCTCGAATGATTTCCAGTTTATAAACTCAGAATGCTGCATTCTAGCATCACAACTCTTGTTGGCCTAATGTGCTTGTTATTAGAGCGTTAAATAATGGACAGGTATAAATAAATATCGTACTGAATGATATTATATTAAGTTCAACAATTTCTTCAAAATTTGAAAGCAGTCATGCTGGCAATGTGATATCACTCATACGAATTTGTGTGTGTAAGTGCGTAAGGGTCTCTAATCTACACCTGTCCTCGTTGTTCCCGAGTGTTCAGAAAGAGATTCAGACACTGAAATTATACTCCGCCATAACATTGGCCTCCTTTTAACGAGGGCCTGGGATAATTATATTACACATAACGCCTATCAATCTGGCTTTGAACGTGTGTGTGTGTGTGTGTGTGTGTGTATTAGGGGGTCTTTTGTAGATCAAGGTTTTTCCAAGGACTCTGAAATCTCACATGGGACACTCGGCTGTGTCTCCTTTTTTTGTTCAAGGTGGCTGTTTAGACTCATCTGAGACAGCATGATAGGTCTGTGATAATTCGTCCCACCCGAATTAGCAAGTAATCGTCTATCAATGGCAGTGTTCAGTCAGGTCATTTATTTATACATAGTGGTGCGAAGTGGTAGCTCAATGCCAGTGACTACGTTTGGAACATGACATGACCCTAGTGGAAGAGCTTTGTATCTCCAGACAAGTGGTAAAATATGTTAGACGTTCTCATCTCTGAATACAAAAGTCTCATAATAGTCTGAACTGTTTTAAACATACATAAACTCACAATCAGAGGTTTACTGAACTAAATACTCAAAAACAAGTACAATTACTCATCAAATATACTGAAGTTGGGTTACAGTGGTAAAATTCTTCACTTGAGTCCTGTAACTGCTAATAGGTTAAGAATCATTTCTAAGAGCGAAAAGCGTATACATGTGCTACATTTACAGCCAAATCAGCAAGTAAATACTAGGCCATTGGATACATAAGGCTCCTGTGATGGGGTTAAAATCAAGAGCCATAAAGATGGATTTGGACTGTGATGATGATTTATCTCCATCACAGTCCAAATCCATCTTTATGGCTCTTGATTTTAGCAATAGTAGCCCAAAGCTACTCTTGAGTTGCTTTGGGCTACTATTGCTACGAACCGTTTTGTACTGAAGTGTCCATCAGTCAATAGTTAATAACCTCATGATGATGAAACTATAATGATTGGACATAAGGTGGCACCCAGATGAGAATGGGTTCCTCTCAAGGTCTCTTCCTCATATAAGGTATTTGTTTTTCCTTGCCACCATTGCTCATTAAGAATAAACATATATGGACTAATTTAAATCTTTAAAGCTGCTTTGGGACAATGTCTGTTGTTAAAGCGCCATACACATTCAATTGAATTCCAAAGACTAGCTTTTGGGATCACACTCCGATTCGAAAAAGAGTTTTTATATTTGACCAATCGTTCTAAATTCTTGTCCTTGGGTCTTGTGGGCGGAAAAAAACATAAGCATCTCATGTGTGGAAGTATTGTACTTTGCAAGCTGAACAGAAATGTACTACATTGAGTCGAATTGAATTGAGCCGCTGCTGTAATCAGTGCTGATCAGTGAAGCTTCAGCAGTTCTCCAGCACAGATATGCATGTGTGGGCGTCTTTGTGGGTGTGTGCACTTAAGTGTATATGTGTGTTTGGGGTTTAAATGCGTAGGTGTGCTCTTGTATTTCTCTGCATGCACCGAGGCTACACTGCACTACAAAGTAAGTCGGAAACGCAGCAGCCATTACACTTACTGTAATTGAATTGTGCCGAATTGGGGCCTGAGCATGGCCTCTGCGCACTCATAAATATTTAACGCCACTTCATTAGCATGTAAATATATGTTGGGGATATTAGCATGGCTGTGTGTGTAATGGGGGTCGAATTGTACAGTGTTGGGAATCTTAAAAGTCTTTTGAAACACATTATCTGTACATTTGAAGTGGACTTAGTAGGCATTAGAAGGATGGTGTATAATAAAAAAAACAAAACTTATTTCCCCTCAATATGCATAAGCAGTGTTAGTCTTGTCTAAGTGAACATGCATTTTCCAGGAATGGAGTTTAAACAAGAATTCGTCAGAAATTCCCAACAACAGTTTGCTTTGTCTGACGGGAGATCATTTGGCCAACAATGGTGGGTGTGTCTTTTGTAGTAATAACTTCTGTGGTGTGGGTTTGGCTTTTAAGCCTTTAGCATTACTTTCGAAGAGATCATTTGCACCGGACACCACTAGCATTTTAATTTGAACAGTGAATCTAAATGATGCAAACTGTCAGTAGGTTAATGATGCTGAATAAACTCACTCTTAGAACGCCGTGTATTAGCATTCCAATAACAGTATTTTTAGCCTTTCAGGTATGCGTATATAGATTTGTGCTATAAGATGACCAGAAATTATTCTGTAATTGAAATGAACTAATGATACACCATCCCTAAAGCTTTTTTGTTGATACTTTGTGAGCTAGCTAGTGTTGCTATTCAATGAACGGTAAATGAATGAACCGTATCAATCAATGTAAGCAGTAAAATAGCAAGCGATGGTGGACAAACAATACCGATCACAAACGGTTCTGCTTGCCAAGAATCACCTTTGTTCTAAGTTCTACTTATAAGCTCCTAGACTGAGTAATACAAACTAAAAAAAATGGTATACTAAAAAAGGACAGCCTTTGTCCATAATTGGTAAACGTATTACCTGTTTCTTGTCTAACTGCATTGAGCGCTGCTATTTCTAGTTGCATTGTGCGTGAAAGTTTATGTACCAATAGCGGAAATTTGATGATAAAAGAACGTTTCTTTTCACTTCTTTTTTTTCTTATAATAGCCTATTAAGCCTTTTCTTTATCACAATCAATACTTGGCAAAGTTTCCAGACCTGAGTTAGTCCTGCTCACTCATTTTTTCTAGGTGTATATTTATTTATAAACCCATTCATTGCCCTTAGCAATATTGTTCTATCCCTTTCTAGTGTACCATCATATGTCCTTTATGCAATCAATTAGTGTTTAATGTCCAGCTATTTGGTTAATGGAGGTTGGTGATGATGTAATTGAAGGGGACTGAGAGCGGTTGGGGGCATTATTTGTAACTGATGTGGCGAGGGGTGAAAGGTGAGAGGGTGCCTTGTCTAGCTCTTGTCACCTCTACAGGAGACCGAACAGCCCTTTAATAATTAAAGACGCCATTAAATAATAAAAAGCATGCCATTGCAGGGGAGGTTGATACAGTCCACACGCACACACAGAGCATGCTTAACGCCAATTAAACCTGGCACTCGCTGCTCGGTCCCATCCCCCACAACCTTCCTCCAGCATCATTTCTATATCTGTCTTTCTCTTAATTCCTCCAGCATTTGCTGTCTGTCCTTTTGCTTTGGCAGAGTTACACTGAATCGCCTCTTTCCCAGTCAAAATCGCCACACTCTGTACATTTCTTCATGTTGGTCTGTCCATTTTCTGTCATCTCTCTCCGCACAGAACCTAATCATTATCAGGAGTTGCCTATTTTATCGTTATAAAAAAAAAAGGAAATATGAGGTCATGCTCAAAACTGTCGAAGAAAAAAAGGACCTTCTGGTGTGTGTTTTTCTCCTGTTAGTTGGAATTGTGCTGTAACCTTTAACATGCACTCAGCACACCTGTTACCACCCCCACACAAACACACAAATACACACACATTAAGCCCACACCTTGAAAAACACACACAGAGAATAAAAGAGAAAAACACTTTTTTAGTAACGAACCTTGCAAGGACTGGTGGAGGATTGTTTCTCCATTACCGAGATTGGGAAGTGCCCAGACAGTGAGAGAAATACAAGAAGAGACAGATAGGATGTGTAGGTGTCGAGTTGAATTGTGTGGCACCAACACACTCGACTGTGTGTCCATATGGTGCTGTAGAGTTTGCTCTTTTCTTCAGCACGGAGATCCAACGCAGAGCGTAAGATATAACTGTGCCCCATGCCCTTCTTTCCTTCTTCAAGGTTTTGATTTCTCTGGCATGGCTAATGCAGGTTAGAGTAGCAGTCTGGCTAAATAGACTGATCATAACAGTATGATTTGCTTGAGCTCATGCATGGGGAAGAGGGTAGATAGCAGATTCCTTTTAGTATGCTAGGAACAGAACAGAATTAGAGACCAAGCTAGAACCATTACAAAAGCATACACAGGAGAAAGAACAGGCAAAAGTAAAAGGGAAATGTGCGAGCCAAGCGTATAGTAATACTTTAAAAAGAAATCAGTCAAAGCTGACAATGTATTTTGTGTATTTCAAATAGTGGTGTGCATCCTGATGTAAGGTTTTACAGTACATGGCTGTCATACTAAAAACAATAACAATAGTCCATTTCCTAATTTAGTCCATTTGCTATTACTGTATCTAATTTACATTGGTACCAAATGTCATACATTTTGCTTAGCGGTGCCTCTAATACTCCCTTTTAACAATGCTGACATTGAGCACAAAAATGGCAAAATGATCAAATTAAGTTTTTGTCATTTGATTGCTGTCATAAATCTGTGATCCTCATTATTTTTTAAGTTCAAAGAATTTTTGACAGCCTAATTCTCCTACTTTATACTAATCCTCCTACTAATACATATATGCCTACAGTATATATGCTGATTGTAAATTCTCTTGCCAACAGTTTATGAAATTATTTGCTTGTATCATTTTGATAAATAAGGTTTAATTGATTTAGACCAGCAAGGTTAAAAAGCTCATATAAATATACCATCATGTTTACAAATGCTTATGGACCTATAATTATACCACATATGTGGATTTTGAACATTTCATTCTGAATTTAGTCACCTTTTGCTGGTACAATAGCTTATAAGACGGATTTACCACATGCGGATGTGATGGTCACATGTCCAAAAAAAAACGTTTGGCCATTTATTGTTCTTTTGATCAAAAGGGATACTTGAATAGAGGAGCAATGTTGAATTTGCCAACCAGATAGCATTCCAACTACTGCACACACAAACAGGTTAGCTAATTATCAGGTGTAGTTTGCTTGAATACCAGGTCACGCCAAGACAGGTCACACCATTTATATCATGTAATACAGATTCATTTAAGCTGTGGACATCTATTAGATTTGACCTGGGGTCTAGTTTGAACATGTCCATTGATGAATTTACATGTGCCCACACTCACAAACATGTCAATAGTGTGTATCACCTACATTTAATTGCAGCTACATTTCATGAGGTCTTGATGGTAGGACTGCAATACATTGCTCATTTTATTAGATGCTATACCAAATTGTAACGTGAGCAGGTCTGGAAAACAGTTTGTGACCAGCAAAAATTCAGCATTATTATTATTTTTTTATCATTACATGGATGAGCATTTGAGTGCCTGTTAATAGCATGCACAGTTATACCTCGGGATTTTGAACAAAAAAAGCGTGAGCCCTAGGGCCATTTTTGTTGTCTATTCAGTACTGTACACTGCGCTCACACAGCCGCCGGCAAAAAAACGTTGAGAAAATGCGCAGGCTCGGCAGCTGGCGCTCACCTAATCACCTGTCCATTCAACTGCATCTACACAAGTGTGTGCTATCTGATCAAGGAAAGTGTCAGTTTCAGGAAAGGTGTTGATAGAGAACGCTTTCTCGCTCTTATGTTTCTGTAGGGTGGAAAGTTCGCAGAAGCAGCAATGGTGATAGAAAGGTTATGAACTTTCTGCATTAATTTCTGTATGTATTTTGATTTGGAAAGCATTAGACTATCCTCTGTGTGTGTGTGTGTGTGTGTGTGTGTGTGTGTGTGTGTGTGTATACAAGATATATATGTATATATCTTGTAGTTACCATTCCAAGAGTTATGATGGGTCAACTTGCAATTTTTCAATCTTACAATAACGATAGCGATACAACAAATTTGTATCAAATATTTTACGTCTCGTGTGTCAGGCAAATGTAGCAGCGCATGCTCCACCCACCGCTCGACCTGGCCACATGCCTGTAGCCACATACATCGGTTTTGTTAAATTATGTACAGTAATTTGTTAAATTATTATTAGTAGTATACAACCCATACCATGTAAATAGTGCTACACTTCAACCATGTTTAGACTTCGTTTTACTGTCAGGGTAATAATTTTGCTCCAACTTATGTTGATTTTGGATTGTGTAAAATCTGACACCATGTACAATTCATGTGAAATGGATATAAAAATGTCATAGTTCAGTAAAATGTTTGCAAAACGTTGAGCGCATGTTTTCTGGCTGGGTTAATGTCTTGAGAAAAGTCCATTTCCTTCTGGTAGAGTGATTGTGTCTCACTGATGGTGGAATCATGAGCAGTGACATCAGCCAGTGCTAAAGAGGGCTGTAGATCTTTAGACATTACCTTGGGGTTCTTTGAATATTCATGGAATATTATATGTCCTATTTTGAGAGATGGTTCTGGCTAGTCTGGTACCCTGGGCCAAATAAGAATGGTGCAAATGTGTACACAATGTGCTTGAAAAGTTAAAACATTTTTTTCAATATTTGCAGCCTAAAGAGTTCCACCCATTCTCCAGAAATTACCAGAAGAGCTTTCCTGAAATTTTCTTTTAGTCAAAGACTTATTGTAAAGACTAGAGTTCAAAGAATACTACGTGGATAAAAGAGAATTTTATTTAATTTCTTTCTGCATAAGGCAGGGCAATAGGATTGATTAGCATCCAAACCAATCGAGACTTGTCTTGATTTGAAGTATTGAAGCACAACTCACGTCCAAAAGCGGTACAGTTATTGATTTGAATAGATGAATGGATAGACTGATTTCCCAGGAGGAAATCTAATGAAGAATAGGCAGACAAAATCTAAAATCTAGGCCTTAGAACTAATCAATATGATTTTTTTTCCCCCACATACAGATTTACTTCCCAGACCCAATAGTCAGTGTAATTCTTGAGAATTGAAATTAATTCAATCATACCATGCTGGACCACCCTAGCCGATGCTATTGTTTAAGAATTCAGTTCTCCTGATCCTAACATCAACTTTTTGTGGTGTTTTTTCCCCCTCTCTTCCAGTTTGCTGTTTTGTGGTGCATAAGCGCTGCCATGAGTTTGTCACCTTCTCCTGTCCTGGAGCAGATAAAGGCCCGGCGTCGGATGTGAGTATGCTTTATTTATCTTTCCCTCTTGCCTGGCTGTGTCTCTGCTTTCCCAAGCTGTATATCTGTCTCAAGACTGTGGTTCTTCTCTCGCTATCGGTGAAATGGACAGTGCAGTAGGATGTTATGGATGTTTTGCTGTGATCAGTGTGTTTCCTGTTCGAACTGGTCACAGAGATACACTTTTGGCTCTTTCTGAGTCATGTCGTAGGTTTGCAATGTGGTATGCAAGTATGTGGTCAGTACCTAAAGATTAGCTGGAAGTAAATATGCATTATGTATGTAAACATTAACATAAGAGAATATACTGTATATGGATATAGAGATAGATCTGGTTCTTTATTTGGCTTTGATTGGATTAAAAGGTTGTTAATCTGTGTAGATATTTTGTCAGCAGTTTTAATAAAATACGGCTGACATTTAGTTTATATCAATCTTGTCACTCGTGATTATTAATATCAACCTATAAAATCACCAGCAACTCTCACCAAGAAAAAGAAAGAAGAAAAGTAAGTTGCTTCGCCATTTGAGAACTAGAAATATATAAAAAGAAATATGTATATACATAAATATGTAAAACAGAGTACATATTTGTTTGTAAACAGATACAATGGTGTGTTTTCTTGTTGAGAAGCTATAGCAGTCATGATATGATGCACATTATTTTGGCACAAAAATGACCGGTAAAAAAGCCTCTTTAATCCAGTGCGGCAAAAGTTTACAACTTTTTAGTCCTATAGTGTTCGGTTTACCAGAACTGCTGCAAGATAACCTTCCACTGCACATCCTGTTGATCGTTTGATGCCTCATCAGGCTAGCATTCTACTGCTGGCTTTGGGATAAGAGAGCAGAAAGTGCTCGTTATTGTGTCAGCGAAAATCGACGGAATCGAATTGAATGAAACATATCCAGCTTGCCATTTTCTTATTGTTCAGTCTATTGATGTCTCTCTGTCTCTCGCTCCCTTTCACTAAAGCTCGAAGCATCTTTTATTCGTATGGTATATAAAAACATCCTAACGAATCTGTCTCAAGAGCTCTGACTGGAACTTAGTAGGTAGTGATGCAGGATTTCCACATTGCACCACATTGATGATGTATTTTTTTTTCTTCCCTGACTCAAAAGTGCAGTGTTTTTCTATTTATTTTTCTATTATTACTTCTATATTCTATCTTATGCACTGTAGCTCTAAAATACATTGTTTTTAAAAGGACTCGAGAGGAGCATGCGAAAACATCTTGGACAGCTATTTTTATTTTTTTTACCCACTCTAATAACCAATACTAGTGCTCTTTAAATGACTAGAGGCCTCTCGACAGCACTCGCTTCTTTAAATATGCTGTTAGCCTTCTTGAAGCTGCTGGAGCTCTCTTTAAGTGTGCCCTCCCTCCTTCACTAGTGCCCTACTCTCCTGCTTGAGCACCCTCGGCTCGGCTCTCTGCAGGGCGCCTCGCTTGTTGCGAATTGGAGAACGTTCCGAAAAAGAGCGAGTAGTGCTGAACAGGTTTCGGAAATAGCAACAGTAATATATGTGATTGATCATTACGTGAATGAATGGATTCTTTTCATCTCGTGTATGTTTCCTGCTTTGGACACATACACTCGCGCACACACAGACACACACCTACACACATGCAGAAATGTGCTTGACCATGCCCCCCACTCTGCTAGGAATGAGTCACCTCCTTTTTGAAAGGAAGAAATGGGAATAAAAGCCCAAACAGTCATTTTCATTATATTTTACACCAAGGAGAACAAGAGAAACAAAGGGAGATAAATCAGAATGTGTGAGCGTGTGAGAGAAAGAAGGAAACAAATTAAAAGAGAAAGAGAGAGAGAGCGAAGATAGAAAGAGATGTTAATAGAGCCAGACAGAGAGACTTGGATCTCCTTTCTAGAATAACACACACCCACATACAAAAAAAATAAAAGGTGAACACTGTGGTAGTCGCTCTCCCGTGTAAAGCCCATGGTGAATTTGGATTTAATGAGAATACATCAGTCCCAAGATAAAGGCGACCTAATTAGCCCACTTCTATAATTGAACCCATAAGCGAGCCTCTCTGATTCGCCGCTCTCCTGCGTCTGACTATTTATACCTGTAAGCACATAGACTCACTCAAACACACATGCGCGCTCTCGCGAAAATGACGGTGTCAGAGGGCGGCAGATTCATTACCGCTCTGAGTGAGTGCTGCATTCAGGACGGGGCCTCTAAGGACTTAGTGGGTGTTTTGTAGGCCACTAGCGAAGAGACATGGAGATTGAGATCAATCATTTATCAGGAATCGGAAAATGGAAAGCAATCGTAGAAAACGACTAGGCATTAGCGTGGATTCGGAAGGATTCAACACCGAAATGACTCATTTATGTACTTTCTAGGTTTGTGTTGGTAAAGCATATGCAATTTGAAAGGGGTTGTCAGTGGAAAAAGGATGAATTTAGCGCCTACAATGTGCAGCCCCCCCAAAGTCAGAGTTATTAGTCACAATGATGTTTTTAAAAAAACATAAGTAGTATAAACAACAAAGTTTGTTGTGTTTTATATTAGATGTGATCATCTTACTAACTTTAGATACATTATATAGACAAAGGTTGTGCTTTTTGAACATCCCGTTCCACATTTCTCAATCTCAACTCTTCTGGGGAGCCGTTCCACTAAGCACTTTGAAGTGTGCTTGTTAAGGTTTTTGCTCATTCAACCACAAGGGTGTTCATAAAGTCAGACATTGATGTAGGTGAGGTGACTAGACATAGGGTGGAGTCAGTGTTCCAATTCATCTCACTAGGATTGATGTCAGAGCCCTTTAGCAGGCCAGTCAAGATCTTCCACTCCAACTCATATCTTTATGGCACAGGCTTTGCGTACAGGTGCATTGACATGCTGGTACTGGTTTGAGTCTCCTTGTTTAAGTGAGCAGCCATGCTGCTGTATACAGAGACATCTTTTTACAATTGCGTACCTACAGCTCTGTGGTAACAGTTTAACAAGAATCTTTGCCTATGTACCTTAGACATCAAATTGTGTATTAAATAAACTCAATGCACACAGACTGATGTTTAAGTCTTTGATTTTATTATTTGTGATGATTTTGGCACAAAATTAACAATTAATATAGAATTTAATATCTAAAGAATTTGAATACTTCATAAGACCAATAATAATAATAAAATGTTTTTTTTTGTGAACTGTATATGTATTCAATACTTGGTAGGGGCTTGTTTTGCTTTAACTACTGCCTAAATTTGGTGTGGCATGAGGTGATCAGTCTGTGCACTGCTGAGGTGGTATGAAAGCCCAGGTTTCTTTGACAGTGGCTTTCAGGTCATCTGTATTTTGTCTCTTGTTTCTCATTTTCCTCTTGACAATACCCTATAGATTGATTATGGGGTTCAAGTCTGGTGAGATTGCTGGCCAGTCAAGCACACCAACACCATGGTTATTTAACCAACTTTTGGTGCTTTTGGCAGTGCGAGCAGGTGCCAAATCCTGCTGGAAAATGAAATCAGCATCTTAAAAAAAGCTGGTCAGCAGAAGGAAGCATGAAGTGCTCTAACATTTCTTGGTAAACGGGTGCAGTGACTTTGGTTTTCAAAAAAACACAGTGGACCAACACCAGCAGATGAAATTGCACCCCAAATCATCAAAGACTGTGGAACCTTAACACTGGACTTCAAGCAACTTAGGCCATGAGCTTCTCCACCCTTCCTTCAGAATCTAGGACCTTGGTTTTCAAATGAAATACAAAACAAGCTCTCATCTGAAAAGAGGATTCTGGACCACTTGGCAACAGTCCAGTTCTTCTTCTCTGTAGCCCAGGTAAGACGCCTCTGACGTTGTCTGTGTTTCAGGAGTGGCTTAACAAGAGGAATACGACAACTGTAGCCAAATTCCTTGACACGTCTGTGTGTGGTGGCTCTTTATACCTTGACCGCAGCCTCTGTCCATTCCTTGTGAAGTTCACCCAAATTCTTGAATAGATTTTGCTTGACGAGTCTCTTGAGGCTGCTCGGTTGGTTGTGCATCTTTTTCTTTTACACTTTTTCCTTCCACTCAACTTTCTGTTGACATGCTTGAATACAGCACTCTGAACAGCCAGCTTTTTTGGCAATGAATGTTTGTAGCTTCCCCTCCTTGTGAAGGGTGCCAATGATTGTCTTCTGGACAACTGTCAGATCAGCAGTGTTTCCCATGATTGTGTAGCCTAGAGAACCAAACTGAGAGACCATTTTGAAGGCTCAGAAAACCTTTGCAGGTGTTTTGAGTTGATTAGCTGTTTGGCATATCACCATATTCTCATATTTTGAGATTTGGTGGGTTTTTGTTAAACGTGAGCCGAAATCATCACAATTAATAGAACCAAAGACTTAAAGTACTTCAGTCTGTGCGCATTGAATTTATTTAATACACGAGTTTCACAATTGCAGTTGAATAACTGAAATAAATGAACTTTTCCTCAACATTAAATTTTATTGAGATGTACCTGTAGATTAACTGTTCACTATACACATACACACTCATTAGGGGTTATTTAGCCTTTTCAGTAAATTTAAAGAAAGTATCTGGGGATAGGTGGTAGGGGGTGAAGCCTCCATGGTAGAAACCACTCTCAGTTCCTTTCACCCCATGATAGGAAACAACAGAGTGAAGTTTCTTTTTTTCCCCTTTAATTTGTCACCCATAAGTATTTATATGTAAGATTTGTAATATGTAACATTTGTTAAATCGGTTAATTAAGCTTAACGTTTCCCTTTGCATGTTTCCTGTCTATGAAGAGTTTAACTCTTTCAAAACCTGCCGTAAATTCAAGTTCAATCACTGCACACTGTAAGTGGGTGGAAGCTATAAATAGTCACACGTTCGCCAAATGCTGATTGACTGATGGAGGAGTGTGTGTGTGTGTGTGTGTGTGTGTGTGTGTGTGTGTGTGTGTGTGTGTGTGTGTGTGTACATGTTCCAGTTTCTTCATGGCTCCATCCCAAATCACACGCTACTGGGATAAAATAGTAAGACAGTACAGCCATGTGTTGATTTGAGGCAAAGCCTCTGACTGGTTTGAAGTGAGCAGTGTGTGCCTGATGCAGTGAACGCTTGTTATCCACAATTCTCTGGTTTAACTAAACACAGAATGATAAGCAGGTGACAAAGAGGAAAAAGAGAAAGAGAGGGAGATAAAGAAGGTTGGATGACAGGCATTTAGCTGTATTTCTCTCTCTCTCTCTCTCTCTCTCTCTCTCTCTCTCTCTCTCTCTCTCTCTCTCTCTCTCTCTCTGTCTCTCTGTCTCTGTCTGTCATTCTTTCTTGCTTTATTTTACCTGAAGTTGTTGGCATTTTGCTAGCCATGGGCTTTACCGATCACCATGGTAACACCTTGGAGGCCACAGGGTTGGAGGATTTTCCATCCTGCTATTCTATTGTGTGTGTGAGTGAGTGTGTGTGTGTGTGTGTGTGTGTGTGTGTGTGTGTGTGTGTGTGTGTGTGTGTGTACTGTATGTGTGTGTTTGTGTAGGCGGTTCTTACATGCAGTGAATCGGCTCTCTTTCTCACACACACACACTCACACCAAAACACATATTGATTCAACACACAAAGCAACGTAAAATTATAAAAGGATCCCAGGAGTAAACCAGTGCCCAAGGGGGAGTGTTTAAAGAGATTTGGAAAACAGCATTTATACTGACGTCTATTATATGCAAGTTTATAAACTCAGAGTGTGTGTAAATGTATGCATAAGTAGACTAACTAATATAAACCTTGGGCTCAGATCAGATCCTTTGCATGAATTTGTAATAAAGATTATTACATGCACAAAGTAAGCAGAAAGTTGAAGGCACTCTGAAAACTGTTCCAGCTTGACAATGCCTCTGTGCACAAAGCAGCTCTATGAGGATATATAGTTTACATGGGTTGGAAGTGTGTGGAAGATCATTAATGGCCTGCTATAGAGCTCTGATCTCAACGCTTTTGGTAGGAATTGGAATGCTCACTGCACCCCAGGCTTTCTCACCTCACCCACAACAGTACCTGACTTTACTAATGCTCCTGTGGCTGAATGAGCACAAATCTCCACAAGCACACTCCAAAATCTAGCGGAACATCGCTGAGAAGAGTGGAGGTTATTATAACAGCAAATGAGGACTGAATGTTGAATGGGATGTACAGAAAGCACATACCCATCTTATGGTCAGGTGTCCACAAACTTTTGTCCATCCAATGTATTTCTCTCATAGTGTGTGTTTATACAAGCACGTATTTATATTACATGTCATTACATTAGCGTGTGATCAGGTAAAAAGGACCATGTGCTTTTGGTTTGGTCTCTTTTATGTTGTTGTTGTTGTTGTTTTGTCTAAATGGTTGCAACATTTTAGGTTTATACATTTTCAGTATGACTGAATGTATGACATTATGACAGTGATTTTATTCATAAATCTGAGCGGTTGCATAAATGGTTATGGGACTTGCTCAGAGGCCCAACAGTGGCAGGTTGGTTTTGGGAATGGAACTCATGACCACTGAATGTCTGTGAAGCATAACACTCGTGACAGCACACCCTTTCTCCGTTAAAGTCCCATTGAATCAAATTGAAGTTTTGCGCCTTTTATATAAATATGTGAGGATGTATGCGAAGGATATCTATGAGCTACTGTGCTCCAAAACAGTGACAACATCTAATAAAAAATATACAAAATGTAAATGTTTTTTTCCTCCAAAATACTTGATGACCTCATCCTGCACAGATTTTCCATTCAATTCAACAGTGTTCTGTTTCCCTGCGTAATCATGGAGCTCACTGTATGCAGTATGACCTTGTGCGGGTGATGCAAAATGCTACTGACTATTTTAAATGGGGGTGGGACATTTTGGGGGGTGATTTTACCCCTATTGGACTTCATTATATGGCATTGCAGGACATTGAATAACGCAGAGCACTACACAGGGAAGTGCACTACACTCTCTCTCTCTCTGCTTCTCTCTCTCTCTCTCTCTCTGCCTCTCTTTCTCTCTGCCCTTTTTTTGAACCTTACACTAATATTAATTAGTGTATAATAAAATGTTTAATGAAAATGTTTCCTTGAACAAGTGATTATCCATTAGGAGAACTATCTAACAAGTGCACATTCGGTAGTGGCGCGCCCTCATTAACCATTAAATTAACTGTTAAAAAATACAACTATTCTGGTTATGACTGACTTCTTGTGCTTCAATGTCTTAAATATTCTTCAGAGGAGAAAGAAACATGAAGAAAGCCCTTTCTATGAACACTTAAGGCTATGGTAGAGGATTTATATCAATCTGTGTTCATAGCAGGGTTCTATGCGACCCTGTTTTTTCCCCGTCAATCTTCCTGTTCCTGCCTGTTCATTTTTCCATTTCCATTTATCTCTTCACTTTGTCTGTCTTGGTCATTTTGCTTAGTGCATATCTCTCTTTGTCTATCTTTCATTTTCTTTCTTCCTTTATCCTCATCCTCCCACTCTTTCTCTCTTTTCCTTTCTCTCTCGTCATCACCCTTTATACTGTGTGCTGCATAAACGCATTCTTTTGACCTCCTTCATACACTTGTAATTGTGTCGGTGATTTTGTGCACATGTGTGAGAGAGAGAAAGAAAGAGAGAGAGAGATAGAGAAATATGTCGTTGTCATGATCTCTCTGCTGAATGGAGGAATATTAAGTCTGGTGTGGTGGAAACAACGTACCAGAGCATTTTTTTTATTTGACACACAACAGTAATCTATTATACAATGATTAACATGCACAATATTGTTATCACGGACTCTTCGCACTTCCATTGAGGATTAGACCAGATAAGAAAGCATCCTATTTGAAGAAAACGATCCCCCTAATTGCAGCGATAAACGTCTCTTAAAATGTGGTGATTGTCTTTACCGTGCGTATCACTTATAGTATACAGTTGATATACAGCCTTATGGACATCCTGCTAATGATTCACAATCTGTTATTATGGTAAACAGCACAATTAATTATGATTCACTGACACTAACGCAGAACGAGAACTCTTTATTTGAGCTCCTGAATGCAAATGGATTATTTTGCAGTGCTTTTGTGTGTGTGTGTGTGTGTGTGTGTGTGTGTGTGTGTGTGTGTGTGTGTGTGTCGGTTGGTGTGAGAGAGAGACAAATAAAGAGAACATCACTCTCTGTGCCTGTGTGCAGTGTGTTTTACAGTAAATAACATGTTCCTCCAGGGTTTCTCCAGGGAAACATTTGAAGTAAAGTTTAGTTCGTCTCCTAGGTGTGAATAAATGAGTGAATGATTGTAAAACCCATGAGATTCTGGATCAATCACACCCCGGAACGACAAAGAGTGATTACTAAAGATTAATGACTGAACGAATGAACGAGTATTGATCAGTGTTTAATGGTCGATTGGTTCTCTGTGTCTCTGTCTCTTTGTCTTTAGGACCCACGGAGCAAACACAAGTTTAAGGTGCATACGTACTCAAGTCCGACCTTCTGCGATCATTGTGGCTCCCTGCTGTATGGGCTGATCCACCAGGGCATGAGATGTGACCGTGAGTAATGCATTTGTTTGGGTTTCAAAGAGCAAAGTTGTGTGGTTTTTTTTTTTTTAAATACATTTTATTTATTTATTTATTTATTTATTTATTTATTTATTTATTGATTTATTGATTGATTGATTGATTGATTGATTGATTGATTTGTTTATTTTTTTTATTTTTTTATTTTTTTGTGTCACTTGTGATGGTAGTCAGTGAGACTCATCCTGCCTTTTTATTTTTATTTTTTACTATCCTAAAAGCTTTGCTTCAGTGTAACTGTTATAACTTTACCTCAAGCAAACAAAATACATTTTAGATTGTAATACACACTTTTTATCAGAAGGTCATGAGTTTAAACCTGCCACTGCTGGGCTCTTGAGCAACCCTTAACTTCTCAATTATAAAAATTAGATTACTATAACTTGCTCTGAATAAGAGGGTGTGCCATAAATGCCATAAATGTTAAATGTTCAACAGTAAACATTAACAAAATTACATTACCAACAAAACTATGTAAAAGCTTTAGGTTGTCGTCTTCTTCTTCTTTTTCTTCTTCTTCTTCTTCTTTCGGCTGCTCCCGTTAGGGGTCGCCACAGTGAATCATCCTTCTCCATACACCACTGTCCTCGACATCTGCCTCTTTTAACCCAACTACCTGCATGTCTTCCCTCACCACATCCATAAACCTCCTCTTTTTTATCTCTCAATTTTTCCCTCACTCTCCTATCTAGAACTTACAGTAAGTATGCCTAATTTTCCCATCCTGTCCCTTTCAAATACCCTAAAGGTGTAAAAGCGTGTAGAATTACTTTTACACTACATTTTAAAACTATAGCTCCTACAGTACAAACCTCCTTGCATCTTTATTTCTTTCAAAACTACCACAATCAAGAATATTTACCAGTTCTACATGTAGAAAGCTATCACTAGTTTGTACCTTGTATAGATAAATCTTTAGTGCTTTCTTATATAAATGTCCACCAACCATAAGATTCACTATCTGGTATCTGCTTTTTGAACATTCCTTTTGTGCCCATTCAGTTACAAGGGCTTTAGTGAAACCAGATACTGATGCAGAGTGAGGTGAGATTAACTGGGGTGCAGTCAGTAGGGTTGTTGAATAGGGTTGAGGTCTTGCTTTATAGCAAGAGATCTTAGGTAGAGATCTTGGGTAGAAAACAGGTTTGGTTCTCCTAGTTAAAGTAAAGGAAAAAAAAAATCTATACTACCACATCCAGAGACATTTTTTACAATTTTGGGTTTTAAAATTTACGGCTGAAAAAAATACTCCCGATCAAACCTTTAGTTTGGGTTTTTCAGAACTTTTTTGTAGGATTTGGTTTACATTAATCCAAAAAATCTGGATTAAACTGATCCCATCAGAAGGGTGGATTCAGCGTGGATTCCATGCCCAAAATGTAATGAAAACTTAAAAAATGTATCAAATAATACTATATTTGGATCGTGCAGTATCTTACAAGATATACTATTCATTTATAAGGTTTTAATTTTATTTGTTCATCTGTCAGGCTACAGTGATTAGGTAGACTTTAACATATTCAGCCTTTCAGTATAGGCCTACAGCAAAGTAGAACGAGTTTGGCCTCATACAATAATTCCCCAAACAGCTGTCCAAATTGACAAAAAACAATACATTTTATTCTGTCACTAATTAATATATATACATTTATCACAATCGAAATATTTTTGTTTTTAGAATATTTATTAGTGATGCATGCAATGATTACAGAATAACCCCAAAAATGCAAAGAATGGCAATCACTGATTTTTGAAATCCAAAACAATTCCAAATCAGAAATAGTGTCTAACTATTGCGTCCCTTGTTGCACGTCCTGTTTGCTCGTTCCGGCAGAATGCAGGAGGTTGGTTAGGGTCTCCAAGGGGCTCAGGTGCATCATTGTCAGCACAGAGAGGGACATTGCGCTTAGTAGCGGTGTTGTGCAGGACAATACAGGCAAGGGTTATGTTGCATGCTTTCTGTGGTTCCGCTCTCAGGTAGTTAAGGCATGCAAAGCGCCTCTTAAGAACTCCATTTAAACGCTCAATTGCACATCTTGCTCTGCAATGAGCAGTGTTGAAGCGTGCCTGCTGCGGTGTATTTGCTGTTAGAAAAGGAGTCATCAACCATGGTAGGAGTGGGTAGGCACTGTCTCCTAATATTATGCCATCCGGTCGGTTGGTCTGGAGGTCTCTATATAGAGCGCTCTCCCTCAGGATGCGTGCATCATGGACAGACCCAGGCCCCTTGACAACGCAGTTGGTAATGATGTCAGCATCACACACAGGTTGGACATTGATGCTGTGCCTCCCCTTTCTGTTTATAAACTCCCATTCATTCTCACGAGGTGCTTGTATATGCACATGTGTGCAGTCGATTGCTCCGATAGTATTGGGCATATTCCCCAAAAGAAAAAAGCTGCGCTTGGCCTGGGCAATCTGGTTGTCCTTTGGAAAAGAAACAAATTCATTGACCAGGCTGGCCAGTGCGATTGACACATCTCTCACCACATCACACACAGCTGATTTCACCACTCCCATATAGTCACCAACAACCTGATAGAAAGTCCTACATGCATAAAATCGGAGAGCAATGAGAATCTGGTCTTCCACAGACTCCTTTGGGTTCTGTGTTGAAGTTTTGGCCTGAGAAGGTTTACAAGGTACTCTATATCAGCCTTCCCAAAGCGAAACCGGACATACAGCTCCTCAGTGGTGTATTGCTCCAGTGGCTTGGTACGTTCAACATACACCCTTTGACGGTATCCTCTCCTGGCCAAGTGGTGGTGGCGGTGGACAACACCTGCCATTTCACTGTCTCTCTGTGAATCCTCTGAGAAAGGCTGATTTATATGGCTGTGTAGTATGTCTGAAAAGATTGTTGATCAATGATAGGCCTTGGGTCCAATTATTGATAAACAATGTTCACTACAGTAAAGCAACGGAACCATTAACTCAAGAAGCTGTAACTTCACTGCTGCTGAAACCAATGCACTTCTAGAGGGTGTATTACCAACAAAAAGAAAAATGATGTTTGGATTTTAAACACAGAAAATGTGAATGCCATAGGGTCTGGCCAGAGGAGGGCCACAGACCAAATCAAATTGCGGTGAAAGAATCTTAAGGCCAGGGCAACAAAAGACCATGCTGAAGCCAAAAACCCACAAACAGGCAACAAGCCATTTAAGAGGGGAGATTACACAGATGTGGTCCTCGACATCATTGGAGGTGAGAAGTCGCAAGCTCTCCATGGTATTCAAGGTGTTGTAGGGGATGGCAAGCCTTGGATTGAGGAGGAGAATCTGCCAGTTCCTCCTGAGGCTGATTCAGAGAGCGTATTTATATTGAATCTCAGCCCTGTTCCTGAGGAAGAAGCTGGATCCTCATTGGTTGAGCCAGTGGTAGTTGCCACAGGATCTCGGAGCAAAGGCTTGAAGCGCCCGTCATCAAACAAAGATGATGATTACAAGGCACTTCGCTCTCCATGGTATTCAAGGTGTTGTAGGGGACGGCGAGCCTTGGATTGAGGAGGAAGAGGAGAATCTGCCAGTTCCTCCTGAGGCTGATCCAGAGAGCGTATTTATATTGAATCTCGGCTCTGTTCCTGAGGAAGACGCTGGATCCTCATTGGTTGAACCAGTGGTAGTTGCCACAGGATCTCAGAGCAAAGGCTTGAAGCGCCCTTCATCAAACAAAGATGATGATTACAAGGCACTTCTGCAAAAAGAGACTGAAAGGGCAGAAACACAGCTTCATCTGGCAGAGGAACAACTGACTCTGACCAAACTGCAGCAAACCAAGGCCAGACTTGAGATCCGCCTCCTAAAGGCTTCGCTCAGACAAGCTGTTCTCTCCACATCAGATGAGGAAGTCTGAAATTATTGTGGAGTATATGACATTGTCTTATTTTTTTGATTCAATACATCTATATTTGAAAACTTGTTATAAATATCCTCAATGTACAATGTTTGTGTTGTAGGTCTCAGATGAGCGGACTGTTGGAAGAGGAAGGGGTTGGGTTTTTCTTGTGTTTAGTTTCTTTTAAATGTGTGTTTCATTTCAAATAATAATAAACTTATATTGACCCCACACTGGCTATTCTACTTATTGCTCTTTATACATCTATAGTTCTACATTGTGATTTCCTATCCTGTTTAAACACTGGTTATCCAGATTTTGTGATCCTGAAAAGGATCAGATTGATCCAATCCGATGTTGCTTTGAAAAACTTGCTCAAGAAGTAAGATGGATTACGTGATCACGGATCGCAAAAAAAAAGGATTACTAAATCCGAATCAATTTTATCCGGATTAAACCTTTTGAAAAACCGGGCCCGGATGAACTGTTATGATCGCAATTACGGTCTCCTTATATGGGAGTCCACAAAATTGCCACTGGTTGTTATGTTTTATAAATGAAAATCTTTTTCAATATTTCAACAGATACAAATAATGACATTCTTTTAAAAAACATAGACTGGATGGATGGATGGATGGATGGATAGTTACACTGGCAAAGGAGAGACAATCAGATAGAAAATATAGGAAAGAGAAAATAGTAAAAAAAAAGTAAAATTTTTATAACTGCAGACTTGAAAAGCTATCATTAATCTTGGTTAGTTTTCCCCTTATTCCACTGTGTGTGTGTGTGTGTGTGTGTGTGTGTGTGTGTGTGTGTGTGTGTACTTTTCTGGGCCCTCTACACTGTTTACACTCCAGCTAGCACGAGTCCTCCAGCTCTCTTCTGCTTGAACTGTGGAGGAGTGTTTTAGTACCTCAGGAAAT
Organism: Silurus asotus; assembly: GCA_024362625.1. NCBI lineage: Eukaryota > Metazoa > Chordata > Actinopteri > Siluriformes > Siluridae > Silurus > Silurus asotus. The sequence continues at coordinate 1,423,768 of MU541276.1, read as the reverse complement.
AAAGTGTGTGCGTGTATGTGTGCGCACACTTTTTTGTGTGTGTCTGTGTTTGTGTATAGAGATTCATAATGGATATACAATCTCCTGGTAAAATGGCAGGTTTTTGTTCATTAAGAGAAATCATATCAAAGTATCTTTCTATCTTCACAATGAAATTTTCATTAATATATATATATTGTCAGAAATTATGTTCGGTTTACAGCATGCTAGCAGACACCTGACGGTTTTGCGGTAAAATTGACCAGTATTTTTGTAGCTATTCATGATTTGCTACACCTTGATAACGAGTTTAGATCTATCTAAAGAAAAACAGTCTTAGCCAGCAAGAGCAACCTCATGCTGGGGTTTAAACTCAACCTCTTCGGGTCAGGAGTCCAATGTCTTTACCACTGAGCTACCACTTCCCCACATTGGCTCACCACAACCATATTGAACCAGGGCAAGATGTTTAGGGTTTTCTTTATATTTTTATAAATATGTATTCATAGATAGATAGATAGATAGATAGATAGATAGATAGATAGATAGATAGATAGATAGATAGAAAAATATAATTATGAATCATAAAATGAAGTAAAATGTTAATACAGAATAATTAAATGTTAATACAGAATAAAGAATGCGGTGACGTGTATCTTAAACTCAGCCCCTTTATTGATGTAATAGGACACTTCAACCAATAAACAAGCAGAGAAACTACGCATAGGCTACGCTACTAAAGAACTGCATACTGTACAGCACATGTACTCACTATAAGTGTGATGCAGTGTACTGTCTTTCTACGGATTTACACAAATTTAATCTCGCTATATTCTTGCAAATGTTTTCAGTGTGGGTTTTAAGTTGCCGTCATTTTTCCGTTTATTGCGGTTTTACGTTTATGGCGTTTAAACAGGAGGATTATTGTACCTATACTCTCATCTAATTGGAATTAAATTAGTCACATGGGTCAGGGTGATTTATTTGTATACCCTGTAACCCAGAAACATATGAGAGACCGTTGTCATATGTAGAGAGAAAGCAGTACATGTCAGAAATCCTTGCAGCTCCTTTCTGTAGGTCTCTTGGCAGCCTTCCTGGTATGGTTTGGTCTTGTTCTTTTATCATCTTTAGAGGGACCTCATGTTCCTTGGTGATTTCACTTTGGTACATCTTATGCTTCTGGAAGTTCTTTTGCAAACAGGACTTTAGCAGTTATGTGAAATCAAGAAGATGTGAAGAAAATTCTGGGTAATAGCTGACCTTTATTTGGCAGCTAACCAGAGTCATTTTATAATTGAGAACTGTATAATTATTACTTTTGAACAGAACTGGTAAGTTTAAAGAACAGTCACATCCACAATTATAAGTGTGTGCACACTTCTGCAAAAAGGTTACTGGTATTTCTTTACCATAATTTTTCTAAAACTCGTTACATACATTGAGATTATTTATTTATTTATTTATTTTTCCATTACATATGACAAAATCCTTCCGTTTTCACACACTTTTATATCCATTTTATAGGTCGCAAATTTTCCGCTTTTTCAGTTACAGTTAGCTTCATTAACTACACAATTGCATTCATTAAGAGTGTACATTGCAAACATTAGTTTTGATTGAATTTGATATATTTTCTGATCTAATATTGATGAAGATCTTGGATGTGAACTTTGGAAATAGCCACTTGTTATCTCAAATATCCGCATCATGAACCATTAGTATTATAGAACCACAGCAATTATTGCTATAAAAATGTTTGCATTGTCACCATACAATAATAAGAATCATCACCAAACCATTATCATAATCATCATCAGCACAGTTATGAGAAACATTACATGAGCAGAGCAATATTATTCATCATCATCACAGCAATGAGAAGCATGACCTCACTATTATGACATCCACAATTACAATTTTGCAGAATCATGACATGGCCATTATCATAATGGCCCTCGTCATGACGATCAGAATAATGGCATGACCATCGTAATATGATCCACCAATAATAATCACTGTAATACAAAACATGAATGATTGACCTCAACATCGTCAGAAAGATCGTGATCGTTATCATGCGATCAGCACCCTTCATGACCACCCTTTAAATTCCTTTACCCCATTTCTCAACATTAACACTCGTATTTCATATCTTCACTATCACTGCCAGCACAATTTCATGGTCATAACGCCAGTGTCATCAGCGTTTTCATCTCTCATTAATAATTATCAGTATTATTGCATAGCATCATTAATATATTGTGCTACATAATAGTGTGTGGTTTCCTTTTTAAATTTGTTTCCTTTCCAGTTTTTCTTCTTATTTATCTCTCATTAATGATCTAACAGTATATCAGGATCAGGAGAAATGTATACCAGAATATTCTCTCTCTCACTTAAATCACTTTTACTTTTAATGAATGAGTTAGCAATAGGGCTATGGGCTTATTGTTGTGATATAACCGTAGGATGCAGGATATTAGATAGTTATTTAGCTCATTTTAGCTTATGGTAGCTAAAGTTTGCCTTTTGCTAATGACAGCGTGCAGCAGAAATGCCAGTTTATTGCTACATTTCATTAAAATCACATCGAGAAACTTCTTTCTCTGTATCTTTCTGCAGATTGTATGATGAATATTCATAAGCGTTGTGTTGCCAATGTGCCAAGCCTGTGTGGAACCGATCACACTGAACGCAGAGGACGCCTCGAGATAACTGCTAACATCAAGAACAACGTCCTCACCGTCTGCAGTGAGTCTTGTACACCCACCCTAACACGCTAACATTATATATATATATATATACACACACACACACACACACACACACACACACACTTTTTTCCAGTTGGCCTTTTTGATAAATGTTTTTAAAGCTTTCACCTTAAGGCTTTTTTTTAGCTATGAGTTTTAAGCTTTCATCAAACATGAAGATCATGAAGATTTCATCAAACGTTTGTCATCTTCGATCATTCAAGATATTTCGGACCATATTCCTTCCTGGAAGATGATGGTTTACCATTATCCTTTCTGGTTATATTATTTGTTAGACAGTAGTTTTAGTTCAGCAGTTTAGTATTTTCAGCACTCTCTTAGTTGTTTTCTTGATGCAGGCCAATAATTGAACCTTTCTGTAACAGAGGAGCATCTTTTTCATGACCACAGAATCTTCCCACATGGTTATGCAAGACTGCATCAGTTTAGGTTAAATAATTTGTTGGACCTGGAATATATTAACCACTTCAGTAATTATCCAGAGGAGCTCTTACCTCTTTTCTCACTTCAATCCAGGAGGTGACATTTTTGATTTTGTTATAAATATTTGCACATTCCTCTGGACATTTTGATAAGCTTATGCAAGGTCACATGCACAAACATACATACATACATCCATGTGTGTATGTGCATATTATATACTGTATAAAAAGCACAGTTTTGCCTGCATCCACAGGTGTATGAAACAGGTGTTTTTTCTCCCCAGTGGCCACAAAACACATAATGAACTCAGAAGTTTAATTTTAGTGCAGAAAGAGGAACTGAGTCAGCGAACCGTACTTTGACAAGCTTCACCAAATTCACCACTGAAATATCTTGCTTACACACTTCAATATTTAAATGAGTAGAACTAAACGTTACCGATATGGCAGGTCAGTTAAAGTTGTATTATGTTGACAAGTGGTACCGGACAAAGTAGACTATTCTACTACTTAAGCATATACGCATCCTTTTACTTTTACAAACTCCTTTTATTTTATTTTTTATTTTTTTTTATTTGAGTAGAATGTACTTTTTACGTTTTTTTTTTTTAAACTTCCTAACACACAGTGAGGGTTACGCTTTGCAGTCTTGTGACAGGTTTTTATTTAACACAATTTATGTATTCATTTCAAAGTAGTGAGGAGCAGCATGTTTTTCTGGAATGTAGTGCAGTACAAAATTATACTTTAAAATGTAGTGAAGTCCAATTTTCTGAAAAAATACATAACGTTAAGTTAAAGGAGACACAGATACGATACTGATGTAGGTTCAATAAGGTTGATGTCAGAGCTCTGTAGCAGGTCACTAAAGATCCTTCTCTCCAACCCATGTAAAACCTATTTTCATGGAGCTGGCTTTGCACACAGGGGCATTGTCATGCTGCAACAGGTCTTTTGACCTTCTAATGTTTTTAAGTATTATATTGCAAACATAAGTATCAGTATTCAGAGTGCAGGCTTAACCAGATATAGTAACAAGGTCTAATTTCATTTTATTCAAATCAAAACAGCAACAAATGCAGTACATGTCGATTCGTTTACTGCAGCATATCTTGGCGCTTGTCGTCCCCTAGTGGTCACCTTTGAAAATAGTACATTCAGTAAAATGCTTTAGGGGGCGCTCCTGCTGCAGATTACTGCACTAATTGCACTACAGTTTGCACAGTTCTACTACCAGAAAGAAGCTGCACAATTTTTGAGGTTAAAATATAAAGTCACATCAGTCAAAAAGAGAAAAGACACTGGATTTGTCCAAATGGGCAGTGGTAACATTGCGGCTGTACATATTGTTTAATGTTATACCCCCTGTTTAATTGTCCATTCTGATTGGTCTGAAGGTGTTTATTAATATTCTATATCAGGTGCCCTGAGTGTATTGCTGGCTGCAAGGCGAATACAATAATATGCTTATGCTTAGAGATTTGTTTGCTAAAAGTTTTGTATTGAAAATGTGTCATTAGTTAATATGGTAAAGTTTTTCATACAGTGGTTTGTATTTAACAGTTTGCCTTGAAAGTTATGAATCCTACAGTCTCCAGTAAAAACACTGAAAGTGCAGGGTTTCGCTGCTTCAAGATTTCTCAGCAAGTTGCACTTCTAATGTTGAGAGAGAGAGAGAAGAATAGAGAGGCTGTCTTTCTAAATAAGTTATGGCTGAACCCATCAACAAGGCATCTGATGTTTTTTGTGTTTTACACCCATTTGGCTGAATCAGCATGCTGCAGCTACTTAGGGATTTTTAATGCATTTTGTCTCTCTAACATGACTGATTGACCCAGGCATTTATAGTAAAGTGATGAGTGTGTGTCAATATTGTTTGTATGTCTGCTGTTTGGATTATTTTGTTAAAAGTTTAATCTGTTCTAAACATTATAGTCGGTTGGATTCAAGGATTTTTGGACAAGATTATGAGATGATGTATGTTATTCTCTTAAATCTTTTTGTTAAGCATCAAATTTTTTTGCTCTTACTACAGAGAGTAATCTGAAAATGACACTCTGCTGATTTCTAGGTTAAAACAGCACCCCCATTGAACACATGACATGGTGATTTGTGTCATGTGTGAAAGATGCACAGCTTCTACTGCTTTTAGTAGCAGTTTCAAATGTGGTGTTTTCAGCATTTCCTTCAGCATTCATCATCCATTTTAGAATGATATTTCTTTGTATTAATAGAAATTTAGGCCAAACAATTTGTTATTCTTATTTGTTATTTTGTTTACATTTTCTCTGCCTAATTAATACTGCATCTTTTTGAGCCACAGGTATCATACTTGTGTGTGTGTGTGTGGTGTGTAAATATATATATATATATATATATATATGTGTGTGTGTGTGTGTGTGTGTGTGTGTGTGTGTGTGTGTGTGTGTGTGTATGGGGCATCTCTCTGGCATTGCATGGCAGAATTAGTAATACCATAACTAACTACATATGGCCAAGTGGTCAGCAACAGATGGTGAGACATATAGAGATGGAGCAAGAAAGAAAACGAAAATTAATGTGCAACTGAGAGACAGATGGTAAGAATTAAAGTCGTGCGTTTTTTTTTGTCCAGCAGGTGGTGGTGTTGTTTAATATTTTTTTACAATGCCTCTTGGCCTCTGTGTCTCATGTCTCTCCCATGGTTAAGTTAAGTGGACATTTACTGTCATGATGATGCTTATGTAACGTGAAAGGATGTCCCAAAACATTCAAAATATGACTTTGATAATACCAATAATAAAAAATAAAACAGGAACAGTGATCAAAAAGGGACACTGGTGGATACTGGTTGTCATTTTTTGTCTCTGTCACTCAAACATGCTGTCATTAATGGGTGGGGCAGGGATGAGTCAAAATACAGCAGGCCCAGTGAAACCAAGGAGAGTAGAAAATGTTTAGCTTAAACGAGTCATTCTGAAATACCCAAACATCAAATATTTTTGCACATTTTTTTTAATGGTATATTTTAACAGTGGTCACTGTGGAAAAAGCAGCTTGACAGAAATAAATGGTGAAAAATGTAGCCTATAGATTTTTTGACCATTCCATAGTGAAGTCAGGTACTCATGTAGAGCGAGGAGGACTGGGGTACAGTCAACATTCCAATAAATCCCAAAAGTGCTCAATAGGGTTGAGGTTAGAGCTTTATAGCAGGCCACACAATATATTCTACTCAAGTTCCAGTAGGCTTTATAGTCATTTCAACCATATACAGTGCAGTACATAGTAGAAACGAGATATTTTCCCAGGACTAAGGTGCTACAGCATATAGAAACACAAGAAACACAGAAGTACACATAACTCTAAACTAACAACACAAAGTGCAACATTTAGAAAAAAAAAAAAAAAAAAAAAGACCTAAAACAGGGAAAAACAGTAGGGTCGGCCAGTACAGTGGGTTGTGCAAGGATTGTCCATATAGAGTATGAAGATGAGTTCTGTGAAAAAAGATTGTTCAAAAATACACTACGGAATGTAACCCATATAAAGCATACATTTATGGGGGGCTTTGCACACCAGGGTCGAAACAAAATTGAGTCTCCAAGTTCAAATGAAGGGAGATTTTATTCTACTGCATCCAAAAACATCCTACACAATTGTGTGCCTTCAAGTTTGTCCATAAAAGTCAGCTGTCCCAGTACTTCAGGGCGAATAGAATGTTATATACATACAGACCTCAGAATTCTGCTTGCTCTAAATTGTGGTACTATGGAGACGTCTCTGCGATGGAATCAGGGATTAAACTGACCAGGACTACCCGTGCGTTTAAACGCAGCCAATCACAATTAAGTATTTAGACTGACCATGATCTGAATAGAGTAAAAACTACATTAACGTTTTTTTTTTTCCCATCATTGCTTGTGAAAGGAGCTACAGACAGCCAATGCAAAGAAAATTTGGCCTTTCAAATATGATTTTAAAAAGTGGGAAAGCCAGCACAAGTTATTTATTTATTTATTTTTATTTTTTGCCAGCACCATGACAGTGAGAGATGTTCTGCTGTAGAGTGAGGGTGATCTGTTAGACAGTGTGTCAAGTCTGTGCTGTCTTAACAACTTTCTTTCTAAAACTTCTCACTTCTCATTGTTATTTTTGTGTAAATGCCTAGCCATAAATATGATGTGAACTCTTGGGCAGAAAAGGCAAAATATGAAGCTTTTTATGGGCTTAACAACAAATTATTGTTCAGTTTGGATTTAACGAAGAGTCGATTGTGTTCGGTTTCTGGAAATGTTTAAGCCTTGTGGGTAAACTCACTGATAATTTCCGTGTTGATGTGTTTCAAACAGCTGATTTAAAATTCAGTTTTTTTGTTTTTGCATGTACAGGAAACGATCTGTTACACCCATACAATGAAATTCTTTATTAGGTGAATCCTTCCAGCAGCCACTGATATACACTGTACGGACAAAGTTTTCGGGATTCCAGCCATTCCAATGTTACCACAAACTCACAGACACACTTGGATAGGACGGCTTTGGATGCTGTAGCATTCAAATTTTATACAAATTTATACAGAAATGCTATGACGACTGTCGAACATGAGTATAGAATACAAAACTAAAATGTATATGTCCTGTATGTTTAGGTGAACATTTTTCTGAACCCAGACATGTTCAATTTTATTTTGAACATGTAAAAGCATCATAATGCTGAAATTTCTCTGATACTTGATTTTCCTCTATGCGGTTCATTTTAGCAAAAGTAGACGAGCAAAATGGTGGCACAGGAACACCTCGAGCGTGTTCATTTTTGTGACGAATCTCCTGAAGACTATTAAAAGCTTCATATTGTTTTGTCATTTTGGAGCGAAATCATTTTCAGTCCATCGTCTTATTGACACGGAGAAAGGTTGACACGTTGAACTAATTTCATCGTTGCTTTTGACACGGGAAGCGACACGCAGTGACAAAGTGACCGAAGTTCAGAGAATGCTGTTGCTAGGCAACTGGGCAAAACGGGCACCTAACAGGGGAAGCTAATCCGCGGCTGAAATTAGCAATGGAGATAGCTATCACATAGTCACAGCATCATTATTAATGTGGACAGTAAAGATGTAGTGACTGTAGAAAAAATATCCTTTACCTCATGTTTTTACAGTGAATACTCTAATAATGTACATTACAAGGAATTTGAAGGTAAAAAGAAGATAACCAGAAACTCTGTTCTAACAAAAGGGTAAATCTTGTGAATTATGGAAACGTAGGGTGGATTAAACGTTTTTAAATGACTCTTAAGCGGCCCTGATATGAGGAAATGTTCTGTGGTTCGATGGTGTTACATAAATACAGTTATGTATCCAATCTACATGCTCCCTTGTGTGTGTGTGTGTGTGTGTGTGTGTGTGTTCTTACTAAGCGCACTGGGCGTAACACTCATCAGCTGGAAAATTAAGGTCTGTGCAATCTCACGCACGCACACACATTCTCGAAATGAAGAGAACAGCCTACCTCGCCTCAGGCTGCTCTGTTTTTTTTTTTTCCTCCCAGGATTAATCAGTGTAACGGTCGACTCTCGAGGTCATCCTCAATGGAACTTTAATTTATTTGGAAATATTTATACGATCGATATTAAAATTCCTCCACCATTCCCTTAGCATGTCCTGTGTATCTGTGTGTGAGCAGTACTACCTTAGACATTTTTAGATGGTATAGAGACTTGACGTTCTTGTATATTTTTCTATTATTTTTGATTAGTAATATCAATAATATTAAAAATAACTAGCAGTTTATTTGAAAGGTGAGACCATGCCATCTTGTTCTATTGTCTCCCATTTGGTGGCAAATATACTTAAGGCACTTTTTATTTTTATTTTTTTTTAGCCAAGTGAAATTTTTTACCACAACAAATAGTTTAACCATTAATGATATGCCACATCAGTATAAATAATGACATTCCATTAAAACGTTATCGATCCAAAGGTGCAGCGATACATCAGCGTAATGGCACACCGAGATAATCCAAAGTATGTTTTTTTTTTCTTATTTTAAGTTCGCTCAATTACTTTAAGTGGAACGAAATAGCTTACACACGTTTATACTGTCTGAACCTCTCTTGAAGGATTATGATCTTCACAGTTTTCTCTTCTTTCTAATCTTTTGAGGGTAATGTAGTTATCATAGTCCAGTACTTTAACTTTTGATACTTCCAGTTCTTAATGTGTGTTAGGTGTGTTGACACCATAACACTATGGTATATTTTTTAGAGACACATTGGCTTTCCTTTTGTTTCAATGCAACAAACTGTGTAAGGTAGTGATATGAAGATTTACTGGGACCAAACAAATATTTAAATGCACAAATGTTTCATTATATTTTAATTTAAAAATCCTCCATTAGCATAAATAACACCTTTACACACTCTTGGCTTCTAGACAGTTCATTTCACCAAACGTTCAACTGAAACATTTTGCCATGAAAAACTTGCCAAAGGTGTTCTTCACTAGTTGGATATTTCTTTCTGACCTTGTGATCCACTTCATCCCATAGCAGTTCAATAGTGCGCTGACTGGGCAGGTCATTCCATGAGAGATAACCTTCCATCTGACTGTTTACAGTCCAAACAGAATTGCATGTTGTTAAAGTACCGTATGGAATGTTAGCCGTTTTGGTTCAGTATTCCTTTTACCCAGGATAAGTCGCCAACCTTCACTGTCACAAAACAACCACATATTATTAAGCTTTACTTCCAGGTTTGACTGTGGAGTGTGAGGCAGTCTTTTAACATCTCTCCTGTTCTCTGTCTTATATAAGTTCTTCTGTTAGATACAAAAATGACTCCTTTTTTCACAGAACTTTACAGTAATTTACTGTTCAATTCTGTTGTGTTCATTGCATAGAAGAAATAGGAACATGCATGTGTAAAATAAATAAAAAAAGAAAAGTGGCGCTGTAATTCCATTCAAAAGCGAGTTTTTTTACTGGAGTAAAAATGAAAAAAGGAATTTTTAATTCTACTGTATTCATATTTAAGCAAAGGATTTGCTTTAATACTTAAGAAGAGAAATGGTGTTCATCCAGTGCTGCCTTTGTGACTGTGTGTATCTTGAATTTTTTCTGAACCACATTCATGATTCATGAATAATTACTTATTTCTTCCAGCTTATTCGATCATAAACTCACATTTGGGACAAATTTCTTTTTGTTGGTAATTTATGATTCTGGTTCTGAAACTGCTTTGTACACATTTGTTTTTGTCGTTTTTTTAGTCAAGGAAGGAAGAAACTTGGTTCCGATGGATCCGAATGGCCTTTCTGACCCGTACGTGAAGCTGAAACTCATTCCTGATCCGAAAAGCGAGAGCAAACAGAAGACCAAGACTATAAAGTGCTCCCTGAATCCAACATGGAACGAGACCTTCACATTGTGAGAAATTTTTACTTTATAAATAATTGTTAAAAAAAGAAAAAAGGAAGGAAGAAATTAGATGTTGAAATGGAACACGTAAAAAACATATAAATGATTGCATAGTAATTTTTTTTTTACAATCTGCTATTTACACAAAAATGTTAAAATGTAAAAAAGAAATGTTACATTACAAATGTCAATGATAAAGTTAATGCTCTTGTATAATGGATTTGCACTTAAAATCAAATTGACTCATTTAATAAAAGACACTCGAAGAAAAGTGTGCAAAACATCAGCAGGAATAATATTTAATAATGCTATTTTAAAATATAAAATCTGTATTATTTTTCTTGGTCACTGTTATCCCCATTATTTACCAGCTAAAGATAACATTTTCTCGATATTACATTTTAATACTGATGCAATATAAATATTGTTTGTGCACTATATGGATAAAAGTATTTGGACACCTGACTCCAATAATATGTGACTTTTCCTTAAACTGTTAGCACAAAATTAAAAGCACACAATAGTATACAACGTCTCTGGATACAGTAGCATGACATTTTCATTTCACTTAAACAAGGAGACCCAAACCTGTTCCAGCATGACAATGCCCCCTGTGCACAAAGCCACCTGCATGAAGACATGCTTTACATGGATTGGAGTGGAAGATCTTAAGTGGCCTGCTGTAGAGCTCTGTAGACCTCAACCCTATTGAATACCTTTGGGATGAACTGGAACACTGACATTCTGATTGACCTCGTCACCTTACCTACATCAGTACCCGATGTACAAACGCTACAAAATCTAGTATAACATCTTTACAGGAGAGTGAAGGTTATTATAAAAGCAAATGGAGACTCGATGTGGACTGGGATGCTTAAAGAATTACATACTAATTTTATGCTCAGGTGTCCACAAACCTTTGGCCATATTGTGTAGTTTTACTGCTATACAATATATGCTTGCTACGCTCACAGTGCATTTTATTAGAATCACCTATATGGACGTTCATGCAATTATCCTTGCATACAAAATATATAGCGATGCAGGTACAGTTGAGAAGCTTCATGTGACATCCGAATGTTGGGGCAACAGGGTTTAAAGTATTTATGAAATAACTGACGTGTTTGAGTTGTCATACATAACAGAACATAAAATGATGTTTAACATCATCCAGTCATCAGCAGGCTTTTTGGATGCGAGCGGTCAGTTGAGAATGGCCAGCCAAGTTTGAGCTGATGGTCTAAGATATCTCAGGTAACCACTTTTGCAAGGATGGTTAACAAAATACGTTTCAGAAGAAAAGTAATCTACGGCTACAGCGAGCAAAGGCAAAGCAATACTTTTAGGTTGGCGCTTGAAGGTTTTTTTGTTGTTGTTGATGTTGTTTTACACAGCATTCTAGAGAGTACCGTATATACAATCCCACAATAAGTTGCATGGATGTACTGGTGTACCTAATAAAGTGATCACTGAATGTGTTAGCGGTATTTTACTTATACAATACCTGAGATAGTTGTTTGTGCTATTATGTGCTTTGGGATGGCAGACTACAGCCCTGAATCTCTCTGTCGTTTCTCTCTTTCTCTCTCACACACACTATCTGATAGTAATCTGAAGGAATCCGATAAGGACCGCAGGTTATCAGTGGAGATGTGGGACTGGGATTTGACCAGTAGGAATGACTTCATGGGTTCCCTCTCGTTCGGCATCTCGGAACTCCAGAAACAAAGCGTGGACGGCTGGTGAGACACTCACACACACACACATACACACACACACACAGAGTCCCAGAGAAGGAAGTGTGGACTCTCCACCTGTCAGCTATTAGGAAAGTGTGACCTTTGTAGACAGTTCATCTGTTGTAAATGTATTTTTCTAAAAGATCACAGATCAGAATTGAAGCCATTGCTTTGTTATATTGTTGGTATTTTTTGGAAGGGGTGTGTGTGTGTGTGTGTGTGTGTGTGTGTGTGTGTGTGTCCCACATGAGCACAGTAATAATGATGCAGACACTTAACTACACCTACACAAATTTCCTGCTCGCTCAGCATCTCCTTATCTGAAGGGCTCCATTTCCTCCTTACCTTTCCTCTTCCACCCTCTTTATCTCTTCGGCTGTGTTGTCTTTCCATCTCTCTCATTTCTCTCTCTCTCTCTCTCTCTCTCTCTCTCTCTCTCTCTCTCTCTCTCTCTCTCTCACTCCTCTTCAGCCAGAGCTGAAGACTGATTTAATAAAGAGGAAGTAAATGGCAGTGTCTCCTCTAAGGGGTTTCAAGAGTCTGTAAACTGCCCAGTTCTCTCTCTCTCTCTCTCTCTCTCTCTCTCTCTCTCTCTCTCTCTCACACACACACACACACACACACACACACACACACACACACACACACACACACACACACACACACACACACACACACACACACACACTCCTGTAGTAGTTCTCTTTGTCTCTGTGACCTTTTGTTGCTCTTTTATCAAAAAGGAAACCATTTCTCTGCTTATTATTTTGTGTTAACTCCCTTCAGTGATTTTTCTTTGAGTGTGACTCCTTCTCTAAGAGTCTCTGAGAGTTATGAAGATCGTTTGAAGCCCAGAGACCTTATACATAACACACATCTGTGTGTCTGTTTGTATGTGTTTTTATATATAAGGTCTATTGGCTTCAAGAGGTCTTTAGACATACACAAACGTGTGTGTGTGTGTGTGTGTGTGTGTGTGTGTGTGTGTGTGTGTGTCCATGGTGTCCTTTGGGATTAACATGCCAGTAAAATGCGCTAAATTCTCCTCTAAAGTGTGAATGTGTGTGCGCATGGTGCTCTGCAAAGGATCAGCCTCATATTCAGGTCATATTTCTGCCTCATGCCTATAAAAATCATAGACACAGGTTGTCCTATTAAATATTTATTTGCCAGAATGATTTGATGGAGATGATTTGGAGATTTATGATTTGAAGAACTCCAATGTTCAAGTTTGGATAGCTGCTTTGTAATTTGTTATGCTCTTATTAGGAGTGACGTGAAAATACTACTAGTAAAGCGTTTTACACTTGCAATGCTGTGCTATGTTATTTGAGGTGGAAATGTTTGTTGAAAGTGTCTAGAAAATGGTTACATGCAGTAATAAGGCAAAATACACTATGTTTATGGCTCCCTTTCTGAAAAGATTTATGTTATGCACTACTGGACAGCTATTTCACATAAAATGTATTTGATAATGATTCAAATCAAACTTCAAAATAAATAAAGAAGGCCATCATTTTTACCTAAAGGTTGATAATGTCCGCTAGTTAAATTGTTTCATTAGGTTTTTCCCCTTAGCATTATAGCTAGCTAAGGTTTAAGCTAGAGGTAGCATGTAGTGCTAGTAAGTATTAAAATATGATGCATTCCTCTTAAATCCTATTCGAATGCAGAAATGCATAAAGTGTTGGACACAGCTATAAAGGAAAACCAATAATTCCAGAGAGAAATGAAGAGAGAGGGATATGGTGAAAAAGAGAGAGGGGGTGACAGAAATAGTGGAACAGACATACTAAGTAAGCATTAGAAATCCCCCTGCACCGTGTGTTGACTGTTATTGACCCTACATGGAGATTAGCTTGTACAAACACCAATTAGCACCATCACACACACAGGCAAACACACAAACAAACACACAAGTGAAGTGATGTTTTCTTATCGTTCATTTCCCAAACCCAAACACAACACGTCCCAGTGACTTGTATCTATTCCATAATATCCGAATTGTAACTATTGATTAGCCAGATTTCTCTAAAAGATCAGTCCTGATGGTGAACAATTATGTCATATGTTATTGACTTGGATCTACAAGATATAAAGCAGGTAAATAAATAAAAAAAACATTTCTCCTGATGTAGTGCGTAGTCCTTGAGGTGTGCATTGGGATTGGGACCCAGTAAAACAAAACAATTAGGTGAGCTAGAGATTTTTACTTTCTTGCATGACAAAGAACATGTACAGCATTTTTCATTCATTAATTTTTATTAACCGGCTGGTTAAAGTTATATATTTAGCATAAAGGACTAAATGTGTCATATTACAAGCAAATAAAAGAAATAATTATATATGTGTAAGCTGGATTTAAAAAAAGAGTCTTGCATGCACCAGTTATGAACTGAGCGATGTAGCTGATGTTGAGGAATTGCCCGAGCCAGAATGATAGCCAGTGGTCGACCAAGTACACAAACCATGTACTTGAGTAAAAGTAGAGATACATTAGATAAAATATTACTCCAATTAAAGTAAAAGTGCTCCCTTTTAACTTTTACTTGAGTAAAAGTCCAAGTTTATTTGCCTTTAATTGTACTTAAGTATCCAAAGGACTATGATTTATTATGGCTATAATATTTCTATTATAATTTTTGTCACAATACTTTTTGCTTCATCAACTCATTTTATGTGAAAAGACTCTTAATAAAATGATATTAATGAGTTAAACACTGATTGATATCTATTCAAATTATCATGAGCACAAAACCTTCTGTTCAACTAATTAAAAAAAAGAAAATCGCACAAATAAGGCCACGAGTGATGTGGCAAGTTAGTAATTTTTTGTGATAACTCGCTGTTTGTGCTAAGTAGATACAAGCAGCATTTAAAACAAGTTGAAAACAGAGGTCGCTCTACCCTGATTGGTGGCTTGCTGTGTGCGTGACCAGTTTTTTTATCCACTCATAAATTAAAACAAACGACTAATTTCGCAAAATGTAGTTGAGTAAAAAGTACGATATTTGACTTTGTAATGTAGTTAAAGTAAAAGTCTCCCAAAACAGAAATACTTCAGTAAAATACAGATACACGACAAAGCTACTTAAGCACAGTGACGAATTACATTTACTTTGTAACTGTCCATCACTGATGATACCACATGATAACAGTGTTGACACTGTGTAACGACCCTATACACTACAGCGTGACCTGCTATTTACTAATAATGGCCGCTTTGATTTTGAATAAGGGGACATTATTACAGACTTTTTATCCAAGAATGATAGAAGATGGACTAATAAAATGTTGAAAGCCATTTATTTTTGCTGTTGAATATAGTGGAATATTGCAGTGGTTTGTTCAATAACATCATTTAGCCCTGTGTGTTTGATAAATTAATAGAACGTATGCTTTATCCAGGCATAGACCTGCATTTAAAGGTTTGCAGTATTAAAGACTATACATCTGGTTATTGGTTCTGCAAATTGTATACATCTGTGACCTTTGTTCATTCAGGCAGCAGGTAACACAGTTTTGTCTTTTACTGATTTTATGGATTTCATGTAGTCCAGTGGGACCCGAGACCACTTTAAGCCCCAAGCACCACAATAATGGTTAAACTGCTTTAACACACAGACATAGCCAAGTTAGAGTATCAGAGAGACAATCCTTCACTATTGATAATCTATGGTGTTTTCTCTGTCTTTTTCTTACACTTACACACACACACACACACACACACACACACACAGGTTTAAGCTGCTGAGTCAGGAGGAGGGTGAGTACTTTAATGTGCCTGTCCCACCTGAGGGAGAAGAAGGAAATGAGGAGATGAGACAAAAATTTGAGGTAAGACATCAGTGCTTGGGTGTTTGTTTGGTGTGTGTGTGTTTGCATGTGTGTTTTATACATATTAGCATACAGTATGCACCATGACTTGCATATGATCTGGGAAGTCTTGCAAGGAAATAGAGTTTGGGAACTGGAGTGTTTTGAACATTTCATTCAATGAAGTGAATAAAGTTATGATGTGCATTTAGAAGCATGTGTAGTGCTATTTATTGTCAATTGCCTTGTTCTACTGCCACATTCTGCTGTTTAGGGGTAGTCTTTTTAAAAATAAAGATTCTGCTAATAAAATTTAGTAGAGGTTGTATTCTCCATCGTATCACCCCTTTACAGTTTCCCATCACTCTGGTAATATGACATTGTAAATTGTCTAGGTAGGCTTCAAGAGTTCACTTAGCCCTGACTTTTAGCCCTGACTGGTTTTCAAAATCGTTTTGTTAATGTAAGGCTGAAAAATGAAGGGTGACAGCTTTTTTAATCTAGAGAGGCCCACTCAGTTCTTCCATTTGCCAAGCCTTGAAGGGTCATGGCCCCGGAGCAGAAGGGCTAGGTATCCCACTGTTACACAAAAATGAATTGGCACCCTTCCTGTTAGGTCACAAAATGTATGGTATTATTGTTCACGTCATGACAAATGAGTAAAGCAAGTTTGACCGAGATAGCCATTGTGCATGGACTGGGGCTTATTATTCTCTAGTGTTTTAGAAGGTTCAGAAGGCTTTTTCATCAAATGGCCCATCTACAGTTTTGGTCCACTGTCTTTTCTCTGCTGGCTGCTTTTTTTGCCGCAAGGTTGCCTAGTGGCACAGAAGAGTTGTGAAGGGTCTTGTACAGCTTGGCTACCCTCTGCCTTTTGAGGCTCAGAATTAAGCAAGTGGATGAACTTGGCTGGCTGTCAGCTGTTGAGGCCAGAGCCAGCGCCACTTTACACACTAGAGGAAACTCATCTACAGAATCATTGACTGAGAAAAAGAGGTGCCAAAGTGTAATCTCATTCATGGAATTGGGTTATTGGTGTCACTCCGATGTTGCCCTGGATCACTGTTTTGAGTCAGCCACAATCGCTTAGATGGCTAAGAGATCACTGAAAGGATATGAAGGGTATGTGAGGGTATGTCTACACCCTGATGGAACTCTCGAATGTACACAGAAACATCTTAAATGACTTTCTCCCAGACATGATTGTAACCAACACAAGTGGAGGGTGAATGCACAGAGAGAACTGGTGAACAAGCAGTGATGTTTTTCCTCACATATACACACACACACACACACACACACACACACACACACACACAGAGATCCATCTGTCATTCTGAAATGTTCATGCTGAGATTGTTGAAAACAACTAAAGGCCTAAATGCTCACTTAAAGCGAGTGTGAGATCACACATTTGTGTATGTGTCTGTGGGCAAGTTTTTCTATGTTTGTGGGACCAAATGTCCCCAAGAATAGGATTGGGTTTATCCCACAAAAGAGCTTTTAAACCTTAAAAAGGTTTAGTGTATTTAAAGGTTAGATTTGAGTGAGACATGGAATTAATGAGTTGAATAAATCCTTTATTTCAATAGGAAGTATTCAAAATGCTAGTGTAAGAATTCTGCTTGTTTTCACACAATCGTAGCAAAATATGAATATGGTATCTGACTTTCTACAGATTATAACTTATTTTACCACATATTCATGTAAGCGTTGCATTTTGCCATTCTTGTATCGCATTATGGGTAAATATTATTTGTTTCTCACACACACACCACAGAATGTACACTAAAACCTAACCACTAGCAATTGTTGCAATTTTAGCAAATTCTGTTAAAACTTCTTCTATTCTACATCTAGCATCTGAGATAAAGCCTTAATTACGAGATAAATGACCAAATAAATTGAATTGATTCTGCAGGAAGTAATTTTGTGTGTCTCTGTCTTTCTGTTTGCTTTACAGAGAGCTAAAATAGCTTCTGTTGCTAAAAAGACAGACTCGTCTGTATCCAAGTTGGACAATAATGGAAATAAAGACCGGATGAAGCTTTCTGACTTCAACTTCCTCATGGTGCTTGGAAAAGGGAGCTTTGGCAAGGTCATTACTCCCATCTCTTGACCTTTAGCTGCCTGTCTGTCTGTCAGTCTGTCTCTCTGTCTGATCCTGTGCCTCCCCTTCACTATCTGGCTGTTCCTTAATTTTTTTTTCTTTCATTTTTTCTTTCTACCCGCCCCTACATCAATTGGTCACCTCACCCTTTTTTTCCCATCTCAGAATCTCTCTCCTGTGTTTCTGTCTTTGCCCTCTTTATAGCTGTCTCTCTTTTCCTCATTCTCTTCTTTTTTCTTTCTCTTTTTCTGCCTTTGCCCTCTCTCCGTGTCTGTCCCTTTGTCTCTCCTTAAGTCTCTACCTGCGTCATCGTCTCTATCTCTTTTTAGTTCTGCACTCTTATTGTTTCTTTCTTTTTGTCAGCCTTCTGTTGCTGTACATCCATATCTATAAGCATTTGGAAGTCTGCCATTATATGTCCTAATGTTACTAGGTTTAGCAAATGTAGTGTTGAACAAAGATGAATAAAAGGAACAGATTTTATAGATAGATAGATAGATAGATAGATAGATAGATAGATAGATAGATAGATAGATAGATAGATAGATAGATAGGGAAATGGTATGTGTGGGGTGTGGGGTCCTCCATTTCAAAGCTGGCAGTTGCCATGGGAACAAGCATATTGAGTGCTGCTGGGAGGCAGAGGATTGCGTGCGTGCGTGCGTGCGTGCGTGTGTGTGTGTGTGTGTGTGTGCGCGTGTGTGTGTGTGTCTAACAGATGTTTTTCCAAATTTCTCAATTACAGAGAAAATGTTTCTGAATCGCCTCACTGCTGCCGTTCTGTCTTTCTCTATTCCACCCTGTTTTTCTCTACTTCATTATGCTCTTCTCTCGTCCATTCTGTCTGTCTCTATTCTCTTTCTCTCCATTATATCATGTATTAAATTTCTGTCTCTCTCTCCCATCTATACTGACTGGCTCTGTCTATTCCTGCTTGTCTTCCTTTCTTCTTCACACAAATACAAACAAAATGAAAATGTCAAAAATGATCAATTGGAACAGAGTGCACTCAACATATCAACTGAAACCATATTCATGCACTCAGCACATTTGTTTTTTCTTAAAATATATTTACCTCAATTAAAGATCTGGAATTTTTTCCATTTTCAGTGTAAGCTTTAGCTGATGAATCTGAAAGATGGACTATATTGGCAAAAGTATTGGAACAACTGACTTGAGTAGCCTACTATAGAGCTCCGGCCTCAAAACCTTTGGGATGAATGTGAACGCTGATTGCACCCCAGGTCTCCTCAACTCACCTAGATCAGTACCTGACTTCACTAACACCCTTGTAGCTGATTGAACACACATCTCCATTAACACACCAAAATGTAGTGGAACAATATCCCAGAGAAATGGAGTTTATTATAACAGCAAATGGGGACCACATTTGGAATTGGATGTTAAAAAAAAAACACATACTAATTTTATGGTTTTGTTCATATAGTGTATTTTTCATAGTCAACAGTTAAGTTTTTTCTGAGTGTACTGTCCAAAGGATATTCAAATTTTTCTGTCAACTCCCACCAGGTGTCTCTCTTGCTATCTTGCTATCTGTAGGGCAAACCGATAGCAAGTTAGTAAATCAATCATATAAGCTGGATGCTTTATTTTTAAGATATATAAAAAAAAAAAATTATCTTTCCAAATGTCCCAAAACTGTGTGACAACTCTGGATCACACTGTACCTTGTGGGCTATTTTAGAAGCTATTTTAGTCACCTTTAATTAAATGTTGCTCACAGCCTAATTAGAGCCTTTTAACCTGGCTCTAATTGACTGCATTGGTGGGAAATATGCCAGGGTCTGATTAAAACTGATTGAACAGCTTCCATTCTGTTTGCTCTGTTTAAGAGATTAATGAATAAAAAAAAAAACAATTGTTTTATGAACATAGACCTGAGATTTTGACGAAAGTCAATTGACTTCCTTACAGATTGTTCTTTAACCTTATGATGTTGTAGAAGCCTTCGTAGAGACAGAGTTGTCTCTATTATCGATGTGCTCATGAAATCTCTAGCGTCCAGAATTTCTACATCTGGCTGGGTTGTTGGTGGCAGCGGCTCCACTAGTGAAACCAATGGGGACCCTCAGATTGGGGCTGAATGTTTAGGATCTTTTGGTACAGAATAACAATGCCCCTGTAGACAAAAAAGAGGTCTATAAAGACAACGAATGGTTAGTTTAAAAGCATTAGAGCGGTTTTTACAGAGCTGACGCCAACCTCACTGAACCTCCTCGCCTGACTTTACTGTTTGACCCCACTAATGCTCTCATAGTTAAATGGGAAAATTTCCATAACCACATTCCACACATCTTTTGGAAAGGAGCTTGGTCCACATTACTTTTGCCTATATTCCATACACCATCAAACACAAGCAGTTTTTTCGAGGTTTTTTTATTACATCTTCTTACAACAGAATGACACGCACATTCTGAACACTCTTCGAATAACCTTCAGAAGTGGTGCAAGCTTTAGAGCCCTTGCAGCGCCAAGTTCACTGCTTTATCCAAACATTTGGATTTACATTTATGGCATTTAGCAGACGTCCTTATCCAGAGCGACTTACAACTGAGCACTTAAGCGATAAGGGTCTTGCTCAAGGGCCCAGTAGTGGCAGCTTGGTGGTGCTGGGATTTGGTGATGCTTGTGACCTTACACTCCATAAACAGATGTGAAACAGATAAAGTTCCTGATCTTGCTTGTGCAATGGGAATAACTAAATGCCAGAAAGAAAAAAAAGTATTTTCATTCTTGCATGTGGTGTTCAATTCATGGGCATGAACTATGAGGTAGTTGCGGTCATGACATTTTTAGTGGCCACTCAGACTTTCTGCATGGGGCTGGGATGTTGGTGGCAGCAGTTTTGTGAAACTGGGAATACTGAACTTGTTTCAGAAAGGGTTGAATGTTTATCATATATCGGTCCATATAACAAATGCATGCGTGAGTTAGTGGTAAGTGGAGCATTAATCAGTTATGTGCCAGGGAAATTTGCACAGTGAAGTAGTTCTTTTTGAGGTGGTAGCTCAGTGGTTGAGGCCCTGGGTAACTGATTTGACAGTCGGGAGTTTGAGCTTCGGTATTGCCAAGCTGCCACCCGGGGGAACTGTATCAGGGCTGACCCTGTGCTTTTAGTCCAGCTTCCTAACATCGCTGAAATATATGAAGAAAGGATTTTTACTGTACTGTAATGCCCAAGAGGACTAAAGAAGAATAAAGCACCTTTCTGCTAATTGCTACTAGCTACCAATACCAAAGCTAAAGTTAATCTACTTGCAAAAACACATGTTGTCCAGTATGCTTCATGGATAAGGTCTCATGACCATTCTTTCGAAACTCATTGGAAATTGTTAATAAATCAACAGCTTAATTTTGGTTTACTGCTGCCACTAAAACATTTGACGGACTATGCAAACAGAGTTGTTGATAGCGGATTCTGGCCATGATTCCACATGTATTAATTTGTTCCCAATTTGGTCTATGGTCCCATCTGCCACCTGACTGTCCCCTAGAACAAAACAGATACTGACCAGGGAGGGGACACACTGCTTCCACAAAGACATTTGAAGACATTATCAATGATACTGACAGGAAATTCATGTTTTCGACCTGTTTGTTTACCCACTGGTCGATCTGTTTCTATTTCTTTCTGTCTTGTATTTACATCATTAATGAAGAGGTGAAAAATGTACATGTTTACTATTTAGTTTTCTCTCTTTATATGTAAATGTATGCATGTCACCAAATCATAAACACTAATTAGCCCATTAGCTAGAATACTATAGGTTATTTGTTATATGGGTGCTGTCTTTTATAGCAAATTATTTTCTTATGCACCGGTTAAAGCAAGTGTTTTTTGTACCATGCTCCCATTTCCTTCTCTCTTTCTCTGTTCCAGGTAATGCTTGCTGATATGAAGGGAACGGATGAGTTATTTGCTATAAAGATTCTGAAGAAAGACGTGGTGATTCAGGATGATGATGTGGAGTGTACCATGGTGGAGAAGAGGGTGCTGGCACTTTCTGGAAAACCTCCTTTTCTCACTCAACTACATTCCTGCTTTCAGACCATGGTATATTATATATACACACACACACACACACACACACACTTACTTAAAATGATTTTAGAGCTTATTGAGATTGTGTGGATTAGGAGATGAGTATACAATAACACATACAGACCTACATAATTAAATGCATACGTCACAGCATGTTTTTCACCTAACATAGAATGCCAACACAAACACACACACACACACACACACACACACACACACACACACACACACACACACTCACACACACTCACACACACTCTGTAAATAAGAAAGGAAGGCCAGCATGTCAGACAAATCTTTGGGTGCAGTAGAGCAGCAGTGGGTCTGACAGCATGCTGAGCAGACAAACTCACACACACACATTGAAACACACAAAGACAGGAAGAAAAAGAGAGAGAGAGAGAGAGAGAGAGAGAGAGAGTGAAAGTGAAACGAACATTATATTATCTTCAGTTGCTGTTTTATCCTAGTCAGAGATCCAAAGCTAGAAATACAGTGCACATGGCAGGGCTCTTAATTGGACCCAGTCCATCGCACTGTATCTCTCTCACACACACACACAGACACACACACACACACATACACACGCATATATGTTGATTTTATTTAATGTAAGCAATCTACCAACCTACATTTTTATGTTATCTATCTACATGTGTAACATCACAAAGCCATCTTCTGAACCTCATTAGCTGGCCACTCTCATGGCAGAGAAAGAGGCTCGACTGCTCCCTCAGACTGTTGCATGCATTACTCCATTCTAAAACCAACAATTTGTGGACATTAACTAACCTTATTCCAGCACTGTTGTTGTCCTTGCATTTCTGACTTGATCATTAAGATTTGTTATGCATAACACACAAGTGCAGCGGAAGGTAAAGATCTCATCGATTTCAACACTGATCTCAATCAAGGATTGCAAACCTAAGCATTTTACTCAGGGCTCAAGTCCTCTATCTAAGACTTTTCCTTTCATTTCTGATGGATGTGGCTCTTCACTTTCTCTCTCTCTCTCTCTCTCTCTCTCTCTCTCTCTCTCTCTCTCTCTCTCTCTCTCTCTCTCAAGAATTGCAACCCTTTTCTTCAAAAGTTTGAAGCCCACCCCATCTTTTACAAGGAGCATAGTCACTATCTCACCGATTGACATCTCTCTTCTTCTCCATCTCTATGAAGTATTGCAGACCCTCAAACGGATCACAACCTCTCTCTCTCTTGTTCAAAGACCACAGCCTCTGTTTATAAAGGATTACAGCTACTATCTCCTTCACTCAAGAATGCGTCACACTTCCCGAATCGCATTTACTTCCAGTATTTTTTTTTGTGCCAGCCAGAGGTGAATGTGTTCCCGTGCTGAGCTTCAGCTGCTTTCCAGCGTTTCTTTCTCCCAGCCCTGTCCAAGAGAGCTTTTCTGTGCCTCAAGCTTGCTGGCAAAACAATTCAATCACTTTCATAACCCTGCATTACCCTGTAAAATTTCTTCTGAAAGTGTTAAAAAAGTTACTTTTTTTTTATTCTATTGCGTTTCTATTGTTTATAGGATCGGCTGTACTTTGTAATGGAATACATTAATGGAGGAGATCTGATGTACCAAATCCAGCAGGTCGGAAAGTTCAAAGAGCCACATGCAGTGTGAGTACTTGCACAACACGGTCACTTTTAGCTTCATCATCCCACATTTCTTGTTCTTCTTAATATTATCGTTATTAGTAGTAGTATTTGCGATTCCAAATATTATATAAATTTTTCTTAGAAATATCTACCGGTAAGCTACTTCTTACCCTTTCCATAGGCAGAGCATTAACAACATGCACTAATATGCAGAGTCGTGCATAACAAACACCTGTATTCGTGTACATCATTTAGCTTTCAGGGCTGAGATCCTGGATTTATCCAGGAACTGGTTTAAAAAAAAAAACAAGGGTTATGACATGGATCTGTAACATGGATCTGAGTATTTACTGTCTGTTAAAGGGGTAGAGTTTTTTTTGTGTGTTTGTGCTTATTGGTTGTCCAGCAGGCTATTTTAAGGTTCATTGATGTTCTCAAGCACATTTATTAGTCTCAGTGGTCAGCTATTATATCAATGCTATGCTTATTACTCACTTTTACCTGGTTTGTAACTCTCATGGACTTTCCTACTGATGTTCCTTATTTCAGCAAGAATCAAATTCAAAACTGCTTTCTTTCATGTGTCAGTGGGTTTTCTAACAATATTTCCATGCTTTACAAATGTACATTTATAGTCAAACTTGGATCTCGTAGTAGAATTTAGAGGATGGCCCAATATATTTTCTGACTACTTTAGGATTTAGGTATGAATAAGAATCGGAAAGAGAAGTTTTGATGAAACTTCAGACCTGGTTATTGCACAGGGTGAATACTGATATTTCATTATTAACACCTCACTATTCCTGCTTAACTCATCTCTGAATGCAGCCATCTTTGACTTACTTACATTCTCCAAGTCTCTTTACCTATGTATGTTCTATTTTCCTCTTCCTTATTCTCTCGATAACTCTGTTGTTCACTTGCGCTCTTTTATGCTCCTCCTCATCGTTGTTTTTTGGACATTTTCCCTGTTTCTCTCTATCTGGCTTTTGAAGTTGGGCAGAGACAGATCTGAGCAAAGGACAAAAAGAGGGAGAGAATAGATATATTCAGACCCCTACAGTGCTGCTCTTACTAGCACTGTCGAACGACCTTCAGTTAATGAGGACACACACACGGACACACACGCACACACAGATCTCTCTCGGTAGGTTTCTATCTGAACATGTGAAGAGAATTTCTAAGAAGATGAGTAACAAACTACGGCACATACTAATATACTAGACTATTATTTAGTACATCATATATTAGGGTGTGACGGGTGTGCAGAGAATCCCTCATGCTTTTTTTTTTTTTAATCATTCATTTATAAATAAATAAAGTGTTAACTTTATGAATTCAAACTGTTGTATAAAAAACACATTCAGCAACGCAAAGGCCCCGAGCACAGACGCTTTGCTAAATTACAGGGGGGAAAAAAAGATGTGAAAGGTCTAAAATAAAATACATTTCTGGCATCTGTCGCAATCCAAACAAAGTCAATTTGTCATTCAATTCATCACATTATAACTTTGAGTCCGAGAAATAAATTCTGTCTTACAATGATCTTGAATAGCTAAAAAACACAAAGTTTAAGCATTAAAGCTTGTTTGTGTTAGTGTATTCCCATTCTTCAGGCATCTCTTCCCTGTCAAGTGGAGGCTACCAACCAGGGAGGGTGAAGGCCACCACTAGAGCGGTATAATCCATCACTACATATGTATATTCCCTGAATAAATATTGTCATGACTTTTGGACGTTTCTTCCTAACTTACGTCACCAAATCTTTTTTTGTTTGTTTGTTTCTCCATTCATTCTACTTAGTCCTCCCTAATAATTGCATCAGAAGTGAAATTAATTGTTTGCTGAATTTGCACTGATACTGATTTCATGCAGATTTTAACAAACACAATGGTCAGACGATCAACCAACCAGATATCAAGGGCTTAACACTGGTCATTATGGAAAATAGCAACCAAATTAACAATACAAACAAGTATTTAATGATTAAAGTATTTGCAGTACAGTTGTGGGTATACATGTTAATAGAAACGGGTGTGGGCAATTAGAAACTAGGTGACATAGAGCGATGTGGTGTAGTGGGTCCATGATGGCCATGTTTCAAAGCTGTGGTGCTTGCTGGGAAATAGAGTCAGAGGTAATACTTTTTAGACTGATTGACTTTACAAATCGAAATAAAATAAAGTGACAAAAGCAAGCAAATAGTGACAATACTATACTTTTTTTTAAATACTTTACTCATAATCACACACAATGGTATTCATGGAAGTTCTTACTTTCCAGTGTTTTGTATTGTTTTGAGATTTATAATCACATCCTTGATATCACCCAAATGAGGATGGGTTCCCCTTTTGAGTCTGGTTCCTCTTAAGGTTTCTTCCTCATTCATCTAAAGGAGTTTTTCCTTGCCACAGTCATGCCAGCAAATGCTATAAAAATCCCCTTGAACTTAAACATTTTAAAACTATACAACCAATTCCTCAGTATGTGGTTTGAGACGAAGCCAAAAAGAAAACTGTGTTGTTTGAATGAATGATTGGTTGTAGCTTCTAAACACCTCTTGCTGTAAGATACTTTCCACAGGTTGACCCACTGTTGGACACTGTTGGTCTTTAACATTCTCTGTTTCTCTTCCCCAGTCAGTAATTGTCTCTCTATCGCTCTTTTTGCCTCCCGTTTTCTCTCTCTCTCTCTCTCTCTCTCTCTCTCTCTCTCTCTCTCTCTCTCTCTCTCTCTCACTGTTGCCTGCTGCTTGATTGAGTGTAAATGGGGACAAGTGTAGGTAAAGAAAAGTCCATTTACTCTCTCACATACCTCTAGTCCAAGCCATTTATCCTTCACTCTCCTTGTTTATTTTCGATTTGAACCATAAATTACTTCCGGAACGGAAAAACACAGCGAGCGGAATGAAAACGAGAGTGGAAAGGTGAGAGAGAGAGAGAGAAAATGAAGGCTATGTCGATACACAAGGTTACTGCACTGACCTTTAATCTTCTTTCAACTGTCTTCCTCTCTTCCTTACTTTCTCTCATTTTTTTTTTCTTTCACTCCACGGAGTTGATTCTTCACATTGTATTCCTTGTTTGCTAAAAAAGCTTTGTCCTTTTCTTTCTCTGAGAGATTTATGTGGATAAAGAGTGGAAATACATGAAGAAGAAAGAGAGTTTAGACAAAAAGGTTGTCAGTTATAATTCATTCGTATTTAAATTAATACATAAAGTGAAAATGGCTTTTAAAAAATGTCTGGATTATTTCCTAAAAGTAACCGGTCTATGTTTCCCATAATCCATTGCACCATGTCACACGATTCCTGCACCTGAATCCACAATCCTAATTAGTTAGCACATACCGCCTCATTTTGCACTGCACTCTCAGTCAAGTGACACCCTTTTGTCCGTTCTTCCCCAAACTGCAAAAGGTTGGAGACACATAATTGTACAGGACGTCTTTGAATGTGGTAGAATTAAATGTTCCCTTTACTTGAACTATGAGACCCAGACCTGTTTCAGCATGGCAATGCCCCTGTGCACAAAGCCAGCTCTATGAAGATATTATTTAGATGGGTTGGAGTTGAAGATATTGAGCGCTGACCCTTACTGACTGGACTGCAGGCCTCCTAACATACATCAGTACCTGACTTTACTAAATCGCTTGTGGCTTAATGATTCTCCACAATCATTCTCCAAAAGCTAGTGGGACATCGTCCCAGAAGATTGGAGGCTATTAACAGTAAATAAGTGATAAATATAGTATGGGATGTTCAGAAATCACTCACCAATCGTATAGTCAGGATTCCACATTCTTTTGTCATTAAAATACTTTATATCTTTATTGTATCAAAATACATAAATATATCATTATGTAATGTTGATTTATTACACCCTTTTTTTCACAATTGAAAGGATACTAAATGGCATTTTATTCAGTGTTCTTTACTTAGTACATAAAACATAACATACTAGACCTTATGGAATTAATTACCCAGTTGATTTAAGCTATAGCCACATAAAGTGTTAATTAATTATACAGTATATACTATATTTTTTGGTGTCATGTACAGGGGGAACCTAAAATACTTGGTATTTCAAGGTACCATTTGCTTACGGTCTGGTGGGTCTCCTAAGAAATGTCATACCTTGTGGGTGCGTGGTGTTCTGTGCTGTGTACATGAATTTGGTAGTTTGTGAAAGTTGTGGATTCAAGTATAGATCGCATTTTTATCGATTAGCTGCCGGTCTGTAGAACCCAGCCATTAGGGTTGCACAAGCCAGCACACTCTTAGTGCTGGTCCCAAGCCCGGATAAATGGGGAGGGTCGCGTTAGGGAGGGCATCCAGCGTCAAACATGTGCCAAATCAAATATGCGGATCACAAATCAGACTTTCATACCAGGTCGTTCGAGACATCTGTAAATAGAAAGGAAGGAAAAGAGATGCGGTGGTGGAATGAGGAAGTGCAGGCGAGCATAAGGAGAAAGAGGTTGGCAAAACAGAATTGGGTTCGACAGAGTGATGTGAAAAGTAGGCGGGAGTACAAGGAGATGCGGCAGCAGGTAAAAAGCCAAGGAAAAGGCATATTAGGAGCTGTATCAGAAGTTGGACACTAGGAAAGTAGAAAAGGATTTATACCGATTGGACAGGCAAAGGGGAAGGATGTGCCGCATGTTAGAGGCAAAGTGACCGAACTGGGAAGGATGTGCCGCATGTTAGAGCAATAAAGGATGGAGATAGAAATGTGTTGACTAGTGAGGAGAGTGTGTTGAGAAGGTGGAGGGAGTATTTTGAGCAGCTGATGAATAAGGAAAATGAGACAGAGAGAAGGTTAGATAATGTGGCGATGGTGAAGCAGTGGATAGGATTAGTAAGGAGCGAGTGAGAGCAGCAATAAAGAGGATGAAGAGTGGAAAGTCAGTTGGACCAGATGACATACGGGTAGAAGCATGGAGATGTTTAGGAGAGATGGCAGTGGAGTTTTTTAACAAGATTGTTTAACAAGATTTTGAAAGATAAGAGGATGCCTGAGGAATGGAGAAGAAGTGTGCTGGTACCGATCTTTAAGAATATGGCAGATGTGCAGACCTGCAGTAACTACAGGGGAATTAAGTTGATCAGTCACACCATGAAGTTACGGGAAAGAGTAGTGGAAGCCAGGCTGAGAGACGAGGTGACCATCTGTGAGCAGCAGTATGGTTTCATGCTCAGGAAGAGCACCACAGATGCATTATTTGCTATAAAAATGTTGATTTAGAAGTATAGAGAAGGTCAGAAGGAGTTGCATTGTGTGTTTGTGGATTTAGAGAAAGCGTACGACAGAGTGCCGAGAGAGGAGTTGTGGTATTGTATGAGGAAGTCAGGTGTGTCAAAGAAGTATGTGAGGGTGGTGCAGGACATGTATGAGGACAATGTGACAGCAGTGAAGTGTGCAGTAGGAACGACAGACTGGTTCAAGGTGGAGGTTGTACTGCATCAAAAATCGACCCTGAGCCCTTTCCTGTTTAGAGTCGCGATGGACAGGTTGATGGACAAGGTCAGACAAAAATCTCTTTGGACTATGATGTTTGCGGATTATATTGTGATTTGTGGTAGGAGTAGATAGCAGGTTGAGAAGAGCCTGGAAAGGTGGAGATATATGCTGGGAGAAGAGAAGAAGGGGGATGAGTAAGTAGGAGTAGCCCAAAGTACATGTGTATGAATGAGAGGGAGGGCAGTGGAGTGGTGCGGTTGCTGACAGGAGTTTAGGTAACTGTGCAAATTAATGGAGAGTGTGTTAGAGAAGTGAAGAAAAGAGTGCAGGCAGGGTGGAGTGGGTGGAGAAGAGTGATAGCAGGATTGATTTGTGAAAGAAGTATATTTGCAAGAGTGAAAGGGAAAGTTTATAGGACTGTGGTGAGACCTGTGATGTTGTGTGGTTTAGAGGCAGTTTCATTAAGTAAAAGACAGGAGGCAGAGCTGGAAGTAGCATAGCTAAAGATGTTGAGGTTTTTTATTGGGAGTGACGAGAATGGACAGGATTAGAAATTAGTTTATTAAAGGGACAGCGCATGTAGGATGTTTTGGAGACAAGGTAAGGGCGATAAGGTTGAGATGGTTTGGACATGTGCAGAGGAGGGACATTGATGTATCAGCAGGAGAATGCTGAGAATGGAAGCACCAGGAAGAAGGAAAAGAGGAAGACCAAGGAGGAGGTTATGGATGTGGCGAGGGAAGACGTGCAGGTAGTTGGTTTGAAAGAGGCAGAAAGAGGTTATTTACATGCCCTGATTTGATGCAACACGGTTTGATTTGTGATACCTGTTTAGTGCAAAGAAATGTTCGATTGGAGACATTTCTGTCCCTCAGGTACTATATAGTCAAGTGTGTGTTTGTGTATGTGTGTAGGTTTTACTCTGCGGAGATTGCCATAGGCCTGTTCTTCTTGCACCTTAAAGGCATAATATACAGGTAAGTAGGTACACCTTTTTATATACATATATTTGTCTGTTGATACTGAGGAAGAATTAATGAATTTAAACAGGTGCTAAATAATGTCTCCTCTCTGTTTCCTCTGTAGGGATTTGAAGCTAGATAATGTAATGCTGGATGCCGAAGGTCACATAAAGATTGCTGATTTTGGGATGTGTAAGGAGAACATGTTCGAGGGAGGGACAACCAAAACATTCTGTGGTACCCCGGACTATATTGCTCCTGAGGTGTGTGTGTTTGTGTGTGTTTGTGTGTGTTTGTGTCTGTGTGTCTGTGTGTGTCTGTGTGTCTGAGTATAGGAAATGGCAGTCATAGATTTATTTGCATAAACATTTAGCACCTAATGGCCAGGATCTGAAGCTGTACCAAGGAACCGCTCTAGGTGGAGATAACAAACATTGGTCTGAAATCCATAATGGGGTAGATGAGATACTACATGCTGAGGAGCTTTATTGCATGTCATTGGTGAAAATGGATTTTATAGTATATACAAAATTGGAGGCACACAAGTGTAGTTGGGATGTTTTTGGATGCGCTAGCATTAAATCCTCACTTGAATTACTAGACCCAAACCTGTTCCAGCTTGATGATGCCCCTGTGCAAAAAGCTAAAGATCTTATGTGGCCTGCTATAGATGTCTGACCTCAACCCTACTGAACATTTCTGGCATTAAATGGAATGCTGAATGCACCTCAGGCATTCTCACCCTACATCAGTACATGACTTCACTAACCTCCTATAGTGAATGAGCACAAATCTCCACAAGCACACTAAAATCTAGTGGAACATCCTCCCAGAAAAGTGGAAGTTATTCTAATTGTAAACAGTGTCTATTAATGGAATCTAATATTTATAAAAAAGCACAAATCTAATGGTGAGGTAACCTTAAACATTTTCCCATATAGTATAATTCTGCATTGTCCACGTACCAAGGGACCAATGGCACCAAGGGAGCAGTTTTTTTTTTTTAGTTTTATTGAGGTTTAAACCAAAGTGCTGCTGCAAATGGATTGATTAATCTTATTTTAATCTGTAGTCCTCCACAATAGAAATGCTTGTTTCTACTTCTTTTTTTAAAATATGTAAACTCAAAGTATAGGCTCATTTGTGCTTGAATGAACACCAACATAATGAGCCACTATATTTTCAAAGACTTCACATTTATATTTAGCACACACACACCAGATCTTCATCAGATCATATCCAAAGCTTTCCTTACAATAGAGTCATCAGCCATCAACACAGAATGCTAATTTGTGTCTTGCTACTGAATTTGCTGCTCAAGAAAATGCTCATAATGCCTACGCACAGTCATCATCAACGCCATCATCATCTATTTTGAAAGCTGCAAAACAGTTTCTATAACAGTGTAGGTGTAGATGGGGAGGGGTGAGCCCCTAAAGCATTTTATCCAAACACTTATATAGGCCTCTGAAGCATTCACAGCTGGGGTAGGAGTAACACAAGATTCACACCAGGCTTCCTGCATAAGGCTCGTGAAGGAATTTTCAGGAGTGACACATCACATTCTGCTCACTCTATAGGCACAAGGGCATGCGGCTTGTTTTTTTTTTACATTTTTATTAATCATTTACAAAATATGTACAACTGCATCAATGAAACATGTGGTATGGGTAAAATATGCATAGAATGTGACATGAGACAGTGAATTTATAGTGTATGGTAGGGGGTGCAGCCTTTATTCTTTTTCTTTTAGTAATCAATGTACTTTAATCACTGCAGTGCTTTTTTTTTTCTTTCGTTTTTTACTTTACTTTATACATCGGTTTACAATTCTAGTGGACTAGTCTGTGCAGTTCTGCAACAATAATAACATTTTGAAAGACTTTATACCAGTATTGATTGCTACAAACAGCATAAAGCTCTGGTCATGTTCGTTTTAACAAAAACAATTATCTTATCTCAAATAGTTCCACTAAGAGCTTTGGTGTTCAACTCAATTTCTCCCTGAGTCACATTGGGATTTTATGTGAGTGCCATAAACTAAGACTATTACGTTACGCGCGTCTATTCTCCAAGCTAATTATGCTCGTGTGTCAGCCATATTTATTGCCACTTTGTAATGATAACCTAAATCATTTATGTTGCAGCTTTTATACTGTTGTGATGAGGAATTCAAAACGTAACATGCATAAAACACATGAATTTTCGAATTGAAATCACAGCGGTTTCAAAAGACGCCCAAGAAAATTGCCTGTGTTTTGTGCATCTAAGCATGCACACATTATTTTGTGTTTTCTATCAGTAGGGGGGGAAAACAGCATTGTTTTAATTAAAAGAAATGCTGAAAAATGGATTTTAGTTCTACTAAATAATTGTAGTTCACTTACGACATGTTTAATTGCACTTTTAGGGCAGTATGTAAAACTGGAGCAGTACTATACAGAGGTGCTTTTTTTTTTTTTTTTAAATGGCTAATTAAAACCTCATGGTGCTACAGGACACATGGTAGCTATCTTCTAAGCAAACCTACACAACAGTACAACATTTACACTCAGGCTACATGCCCCAATTAGCTAAAGCTAAAACATTTACATTAGTTTTACAGCAAGAAGACACCCTTATTTAAAGCGACCTAAATGATCTCATTCAAACAACTGAGCAGTTCAATGGCCCTACAATGGCGACTTGGTGGCTCTAGTATTAGAACTCGCAGTCTTCCGGGCAAAAAATTTAATGCTAAAACTGTGATTCCTACCTGCTTAAAAACTGGAACAAATAAGGCTAAATTGGTGCAAGATAGGAGCCTCGGGTAGCTGAAACCAAAACTAATTAGGTATGAATTGATTTGACCTAGGAATCTAGGAGTGCTACACATTTCTAGAAATATACAATCTAAGTAGTCTGAGAAAAAATGTTTAATAAAAGGTGCGTAGGTGCGTTCGTGCTAGGCTTGTACCGCTTGCAAGGGTCTGATAAAAAAAATTCTTCACACTTTCCAGAAATTATTTTGTTGCTATCTCTCTGTATAGACTGTACGAGCGCATCTCTTTCTCCTTATGCTAGATGGTCTAAATCTGCAAATCATGTATTTTTTTTTTCTTTTTACCTGCATTCCTTTTATATTGTACTCCTATCAGCTTCAGTGGAATTGATGAGTGTGTGAAGGATGAAGTGTACATTTCCAGCTCAGTTCAGTCCTCTTAATACACCGCGCAATTTTAATTAGTAACATACTGTATGTTGTTTTCTTACCATGTGTGTGTTAGATCATTGCGTATCAGCCGTATGGGAAGTCAGTGGACTGGTGGGCCTTTGGAGTTCTGCTGTATGAAATGCTAGCTGGACAGGTACAATCAACACACACTCCTTTTACCTTTCACTTAACTATACTTTTCTTATTATTAGATAAATAGTACTAGTAGTATGTATTATTATTATTATTGGCATCTTTGCCTTTCTCCCCTTGATTCCTAGCCCCCATTTGACGGAGAAGATGAAGACGAACTGTTCCAGTCCATCATGGAACATCATGTGTCGTATCCCAAATCGATGTCTAAGGAGGCAGTGGCCATCTGTAAAGGAGTATGTAACCCACGTTTGCCTTTCTGTGTTCTAATTTGTTTATCGGACCCTGGGACCCTTTGTGGGGTACTGTAATCATATGGAATCTTAAAATTCCTCCTTCGTTATAACTAAAATAAAATGGAATTGATTTAAACTAGGAATCTGGCAGCTAACATGCTAGGGAGTTAGTTTGCTGGATCTAAACCACTTAAAAAAAAAAGACCACATTAATGACTGATATACTGTATACTCTAAGAAAACAGACTTTAATTTTTATTTTGCTGGGTCACCTCAAACCTACCTATGTTCTATCACTATATTTTTATTTTTTTAAGCTTTTAAGCTGGTGCGAATTACAAATATGGTTTGCTAAATATTAACAAACTACAAGCTGTTGGCTGAGATTGCCAACACTATGTAAGCAATTAATTATTTTTTATAGTGTGTGTGTGTATATATATATGTGTGGTCTCTTTTTATTTATTTTTGTGTGCGTGTATACACAGCTAATGACGAAGCACCCTGGAAAACGTCTAGGATGTGGTCCTGAGGGGGAGAGAGACATCCGAGAGCATGGGTTCTTCCGCTACATGGATTGGGAGAAGCTTGAGAACAAAGAGGTTCAACCACCATTCAAACCTAAAGCTGTAAGTCCAACACACACACAATACAAATACTTGTACATGCATACTGTATATACTTATACAATTATTCACATATCTGCAGTTATTAATAAGTAAACTCCTCATATATAGGTTTTACTACTTAAGGAGATCAGCGAGAAACACAAAAGCTCGACCATATTATAAGCACAAGAACACAGTAGGCAGTGGGAAGATGAAATACAGTATCTATTCAAATAATTAACTAGCCCCAAAGAATATGCTAAGGGCTTCAGTTGTAGCTTTAAATTTCATGGGATCATCTTTTAGCCTAGTATTTCATTTTGGGAAAGCTAGCCAAACAGATGGCCATACAGTAACTACATGCTTTCTTTCCTAGTACTATCAAACCTGAAACATATCCACCAGCTCGTCATTAAGCAAATTGTCATTGAGATATGGAGACGTTAGCATTTTCAACAGCTTATCACTGGCTGTCTTGAAAACAAGTCTAATGTGTACAGGCAGTTGTCAAGGTATAGAAGTTGTCATTTCCAAGAATAAACTCATCATCTGAAACTGATCCACTGCTGTGCAGAGCAACAGATGGCTTTCATAAATTGTTGTATTCTTGTGAGGTAAAACTATGTGATATGGAAATAAATATAGATGCTACCTATGCTACCAAGTCGACACAAACACACACACACACACACACACATTTCTTTCTTTCTCGCTTTCTGTCACTTATCCTGTCTTTACATCTCTTTATCTCCTTCTGTCTTTCTTTCTATCACGTGTCATGTCTGATTAGCCTGTCCGCTAGCTGTTACTTCTTTCAGCACATGGAATTCTCTCAAAAATCGACTGATTTACTTGTAAAAGTCAGGACTAATTATGGGTGTTTTCCTCACTTCTTCTACTTTTTTTTTCTTGCTTCTAGCTCTTTTGTCCCTGTGTGCAGGCGGTATGTTAGAGATTTGAAGGGGGAAAAAAATCCAGCTTTTCTTTTTCTTTTTTCTTTTCTTTTCTTTTCTCTGACGGGCTGTTAGAGCGAGATAGCTGTGTGTGTGTGTGTGTGTGTGTGTGTGTGTGTGTGTGTGTGTGTATGTGTGTGTGTGTGTGTAGAGCTGTGAATGGCGGTGGTTCTGCTTTTATGTTGGGTGAAGCAGTGTGTCAGTAGTCCAGCTAAAAGAGTGAACAACATAACTCTGGCTAATTACAGCAGTCAAAGAAAGGCAGAGGAAAAGGTGAACAGACTGATAAAAAAAAAAAGACAGACATGACAACAAAGAAGAACAAGCACAATTATTTGACACAGAGGCATATGTTTAGCTAATCAAATAGCCAGTTAGCAACCTGAGGTAAAAATCATAGCCATGGCTGGTTCTGAACTAATAATGCTTATTACACAGTTTGTTTGGTTTTTCTTTTTGCATCTACTATTCAACATTGTTGTAGTATAAGGATAATCACAAACAGTATGTGACGGTGATTAGAGTAATAGTAGTGTAATTAGTATGTGCAGCTTTCTGGGTTGTTTGCTGATGATATGAGTCTGAAATATCAACAGACTGAAAGCCAAGACAGACAGATAGGTGCAAGGTGTAAAAAGAATATAAAGTTATGCAGATAGACACAATAGAAAGCATTCAACAGAAAACCAGACAAGACAAAAGAATGACTAATAAACAGAAAACAGACAGTAAAATATTAGAAAGATAGACACTGACAAATCCGCATAAAGTTTACAGTTCTCCAGATGGAAACCAGAGACGGAAGTAAGCCATTCTCATGGAAAGCACTCTCACATGTCGGTGTGTGTTTATGTTGTGTTCATGTCAGGCATGTGCCGATATCAAATCCTCATGCCACAATTGCCACATATTCATGTCACTGTTTCCGGAATTGTGAAACGTGTCTTAGATGCACCTCATTGAGGTGTTAAAGCTGTACTTCGCCACTTCTATGTTCAAACACAACTCACACTTTTACACCAAACAAATCTGGGACAAAGGCAGAGGTTAGATGAAAGTATTCTATGCCCTGGGTACATGACTTCTCTAATCAGCTGGAGAATGACGACAGCATGGTCTTAGGAATCTCCTTATTAAGGCCTTGCATTAGTTTAAGGACGTTAGCCACACTTCTTAGCCTTAATGTGCAATTGATTGTCTACGAGTCTGTGGAACCGTGTAACTCCAACGCAGCAGGAGATGAGGCACTCTGTTTATCGAATGCTTTTGAGAGATCATGATTTTGTATGGCTGCTTTAAACTCAATCAGTGCTGCTACAGAATTCCTCATCAGGGCAGCTAATCAGTACTGATGAGAAGAGTGATGATTTTTTCATTTCCAGTTCATATACTCCTGGGCAAATAAAATAGGCCAAAATGGCAACATATTAAGCTTTTAATAGTTTTAATAACAAATCCTTGGTTAGGAAATTAGAAGGAATGAAACCATTCTATCGGTCCTGCCCCCATTTATAAGCTTGTTACCAGGCCTTTGATAGGCTGCATCAGGTGCTTCAGATATCCAAATAATATTTCGGTTTTTTCCTGTTTATTTTAAATCAAGCATTTTATTCATGATCACAATTTTTTCCTCCAAACAGTCATTTTAGCAAAGGTAAACAAGCAATTGGTGGCACTGGAGAGTCTCGAGAATGGATTTTTCTTGGTTATTTTCTGACAAATTATTTGTTTTTTGGGGCCATTAAAATCTTTATACTTGCCATTCTGGGCCTTGTCCATCTTTTTGCAGAGGAGTTTAGGTGTCATCATCACCTCCAGTATGAGGCTAGTAAATTTTTAAATGTTTCCATACCCATTCTATGATCAGTCACTAAGATGATGATTTTTCTCAATTATGGTGTATAAAACATCACTTGGATATATATATATATATATATATATAGGTGTTCCTGATAAAAGGTGCAATGAGTATATGTGATCATTCAATGTACAGTACAAAAAAGAGGATTTATTTTTGTACTGGAGGACAAGTGTTTATTGGCTGTAAATGTATGATCAAACTGTACCAAAATCCAATGCCATATGAAGTAAGTGACCTTGTATACAAACATAAAGATACAACAAAACATCTCTCAAATACTCACAACTGCTCTTAAATAGTGTCTAAATGTACAAATGAAAGTAGAAAGTGGGTTGCAGAGTTTCAATTTTCTCTGTATAGAAAAGACAAAAGGAATTATATCAGTCTCTGAATAAAATATTAATCAGTAATGCTAATTATATAAAATTGAAATTTATTGTTTACAGTGCTGGCGAGGTGGAAAATGTTGCTAATGTGCTATATTTCTGGCATTACTAGGATAGATGCAAAGGTTTGAGAACTTTAAAGTGAAGAGTCGATCATAAATGTGGATATAGAAAAGGGTCAAAAGGCAGACATTAGCAAGACCAATAGGAAAATTATAAAAATAAATAAATGAATAAAATGTAACATTAAAGAAACATGAAGAAAATAAAGTGGGTGCACACATTTTACCGACTAGTTATATATTATTCCTCATTCATCAAACTAGATATGAAATAATTTATTCGTAACAAGATTTTGCAAATTAAATATGGTTCCTTTTTCAGGGAAAACCTTCTACATTCATATAATACGATTGCTCATGAGTTTGTCTAAATTGGCATGCAGTGAAACTAATAAACAAGCTGTACATTGTTTATTTGGGATGAGTTACAGGTGATTGGCATTTAAAAACATATATTACTCTACACAATTGATTATTTGCTTCCAAAAAACTGCCCTTTTACGCTGTCTCTCCTGAAATAAAACTTGATATTTGCGTTGAATATGGCAGCAATTTCATGCTACCAAAGTTCGGCACATGCCTCTTTCATACGTTTTCACCGCTCATTGTTGAAAACAGTGTCCACCCGTCACAGTTTTATTTGTCCTCCATGTTTCTGTTCTCCTCTCCCCTCCCCACTTCCTTTATCCCTCCATCCATCACTCGTTTTTTTCTTTTTGTGTTCTTCCTTTTTGCAGTGTGGCCGAGAAGCGGAGAATTTCGATCGCTTTTTCACACGTCACCCTCCAGTGCTCACTCCGCCTGACCAGGAAGTCATCATGAACCTCGACCAGGACGAGTTCGAGGGCTTCTCCTTCATAAACTATGATTTTCCTAGCGCAGAAGCTCACAGCTAATTAATATTAGCTAGTGGATGAACTCAAAAGACCCCTCCCCCCACACTTGATCCTGCCATTTTAGCCAATCATTTCTTGCTTGTGCTGGTACACGCCCTGCTCCCTACTGGCCACTTGGCTGAAGTGCTTACAAACATAGATAATAACTATTAGATAATCATATGCATGCAAAACTCTCCCTGCAGGCCGACTGGCTGCAATTGTACAAGTATACATTTAGATGCATGTAGCATTTTTGCTGTAATCACCAGGTAATTTAATAATCTGGATCTTATGTACTTAAATATGTGTACATAGCAGACACAACATGAAACAGGAGATCTCAACTTCTTCCAGGAAAGCTCTAGTTTTTCCTCAGCTATCCA
Organism: Silurus asotus; assembly: GCA_024362625.1. Lineage (NCBI taxonomy): Eukaryota > Metazoa > Chordata > Actinopteri > Siluriformes > Siluridae > Silurus > Silurus asotus. The sequence goes on along the minus strand of MU541276.1, from coordinate 1,384,720 downwards.
CTTCGCCCAGGAGTTCTCCACTTCCTCCAGGACGCATGAGTGACTTCCTGCAGCCACACAACACTGTGTGCTTCCATCCAACTGTTTATAAGGCAGCAAGGGAATAAAGCCTGAATGTGAAAGAAGAAAAGAAGAGAAGGAAAAGGAAAGAAAGATAGAAAGACAGAAGAAAATGCAAATAAAACAAAAGAAGGCTGGGTGGCTGAAACAAAAGAGAGTAGGGAAGAAAAGAAAGAACAAAAACCAACAATTTCAAATAAAGGAAAAAGGAAAACAAGGGAGGACAGAAAGAAAAGAAATATTGAAGGAAAGACACATGGAAGAACAAAAAAAGCAGAAAACAACAAAATAAAAATGGAGAGAAATAAAGGTTTCCATTTGTGAACATTTGGATGGAAACTGACCAATTAGCTCACTGCATGTCTTTTACATCATCTGTGAATGTGATCCATTAGTGTGATGCCACAGACATTTTTCTTTTCTTTTTTTTTTTTTTTTGCATGTCTGAATTGTTATTCTTGTTTGAATGCATAACCTCCATAAAAAGCATGCATTCTGCATCTTGAGTATATCATATATATAGTAATATATGAGCTCTACAGTGATGAGTAGGTGATTAGTATTCTTGCTTTCTACACAAAGAAGCTGAAAACAGGCAGCCTACGCTCTCATTTAAAAAATACAATTGAAAAGGCATGCTTAAGAATAATACATATGCATTTTGCCTACATTCACATACAAACCTAAATGGTTCGAAAGGACACAGGAGCATGGATAAATTAACTATTTCAGTAAAATGTATAATTTTGCTTTGCCAAGTTTACTTAGATGAAAGTTACTCTAACAATTTCACCTGCTTTGGAAGTGTGAGCCAAAAGAAGAGCAAAATCAAAAATGCCGAGTTGTGATCTGGTGATTTCTGGAAAATAAAATGGAAGGACTGGTTATTATTGACCAGTTTTCACACTGAGCTTTTGCCCTATTTTCGTTTTATTGCTTTTTTGCTCATAGATGCATCTAATCAAAACAGCACACTTGGTGCTTTTGTTATAACAACACATTTTCACAAAATGTTTTTTTTCCCCCCAGGAAATAATCATCAGTCAAATGACACTATATTGCCAAAGGTTATGGGCAGCTGACCATCACACCTGTATATGATTCTTTTTAAAATTGTTGCCATAACAATGGAAGCACAAAATAATATATAAATAGTCTTTGTTTGCTGTTTTCTTACAATTTCTCCTCCTTCCTCCTTTCTATTGAGCTCCTTTAAAAGACTACTGACTTGTCTTCTTAAACTCAATTGTCTTACACAGAGCCCTGATTTAACACACACACAGACATACTGAAAAACAATAAGTGAGATGTTTAACAAGAGCATATGGGTGTGATGGTATGATAAGGGTGTCTATACATCTTTTCAATTACTGATATAAGAATTATCATTATGGTCACATAACTGAATAATGGTTTCCTATTTAGGGTGGGTTTGAAAATAAAAGGCGAAAATTGCCATGCGATTGTAACCATAAACAATTTTCCCTAGATGTTATATGACCTATGCCATGGTGAATTTTTCTGGCTTGAGTCCACTTGCTGTCAGGTCTCCACAAGACTTTTTTTTTGTCTTTAAGAGATGGTTAACACATTCACCAGAGGCTACCTCCTCCCCACAGGTGACTAATAGCTTAACTGCATTCACTCCTCTGCACAGGACCTGACTGTTTCAGTCTGCTTAGCACGAACTGTTTATGTCTTCAATAACCAGACATTCGGGTCAAACTAAATTCGGCTCGAAGTCAATTTTTCATTCTCTATTGATTTTTTACTGACTATACCACAGTGCTGATAAGTTCTTGAATCTGATTGGTCAGGAGCTGTCGAGGTACTTTCTAGAACAGCAGCTTTAAAAGTTGACTGTGTGTTATTATTTGTGTGGTAACTTTTATGGCCATGAGCTAAGGTTAGCAAATTATAGATTACAAATGTATTGTTATTCAACAAAGACACATTTATAATCATGAGTATGGTGAATCTACACTATTCGGAGAAGAATAACGTGTCTTTTTTATGAATAATTAATAGAAAGTAATCTGCAAATTTGCTGAATGTACACCAGATAAAGCAAGTTTACACCCTTAGGTGCTCTTATCATGGCAGTTTATTTATCCAGTAAGCATTGAAAAGAAAGATATGTGGCCACTAAAGTGCTCCCCATTCTGTATATCTGCTTAAAATGTATGTAGTGTGTGCAGGGCTATGCTAGTTTTGAAAAAATAATAATATTGGGACAGTTGGAAATGGTAGATTAGCCAATTAATGTGTAAATCTGGAATGACTAGCTGTTTTATCCAACACTAAGTGAACCCCCTGGATGCTGTACCCTTGAGAATGGTTTAAGTTTATTAATGTTAAAATAAATATAAACGATGTTTAAGTTAACCCCTGACATGTACATATCCCTGCTGAGCAACAAAAAACCCAAATCATCAAAGAAAGTCTAATGGATTCCAATACAAACACCATTACAAACTATCATCTTAACCATGACTAAATGGTTTCCAGTGTATTAGGTTTGTGTACATAAACGATAATCCACAAAAAACTGTGACCTGCTTGTGACCTGCAAGTTTCATAAGGTTTACGAATGGTCCTTATCTATATTACATGCCACCAATAAAAGGCAACAAATTACAGGAAGAGACCCCACAGGGACCATTAGAGTTTCCATTAAAAGGCAATACAATTTCCAATATATCTGCTAAAAACATTACAAATTCAGGGGGGGTTCAGAAGGGATTTTACATCATATTTGTTAGTTATTATAATTAAAGCAATAAAAAACACTGGCACTCTCCGGTGCTGGTCAGTCTGGAAATTTTCAACCCTTTTTTATAAATCTACATGTGACCTACCACCAATAAAAGGCAACAAATTACCAGTAAAGTCCCACTGGGACCATCAGAGCTTTATATTTGGTAAGCTACTCGCCAGTGGTTCCTTCAAGTCAAAAAAAAGGAGACTGCGTTAATTAGAGACACGCAGAGTTATTACAGTATAACCCCTATATATTTTCTGCCTTATTCTCTGATAAAAATGAGGAAAAAATATGACCTTTGGAATTTGTCAACATTACCCATGATCCTCTGAACTAAAACATAGCATGACATAGCATAATCCTCTTGCTATGTCAGATTGAGGCAGTCGTGACACAGTCGTGACACAGATTGAGGCAGTCGTGATTTTTTTAGTTCAATTGTAATAAATGCAGATTAGCACAGATTAGCATACAATATGAGCCCTTTTTTGGATCTTTTTCAGTGTTTGTGCTCAATATTGTGTGTTATTGTTATTATTAGTTAGGTTATTTATTATTGTTATTTTAATACCTAAATGCTAATGCCTTTGTATTGCACTTGAATTTCAGTGCACATTAGCATGCAGCTAAGACAGTGTGCAGTGTTTGCTACACTAGTATACCTAGCCTTTTTTCTTTACCCTTATATTACAGCTGAATGAATATTGTTACTGCAAATCAGACAAAATGCTACAGAATAACAGTTTGTGAAACGTATTAACTGCTCGATCTCAGATCCGAAGGAGTGCTTTATTCAAAGCAGGTACATTTGGGAGGTAAACCTGTTCACAGATTCACAGACAGTGTTAATATTAGGTACAACACGCTGTCTGAAGTTCAGTTCCAACATTTCTAAATCCACAAAGTTTTCCAAACCTTAACCCATTCCTCTGGTAGATTTTCACTTAAAAAATGAGATTGTGTACAGTGTGGTGTGGTTAGAAACTTTGACCGGCACTAAAGATTAATTGATAATGCACATAATGCATATGAGGGTGTTACAGCTGTTGATTGTAAATATTTCTGCTAATCCTTCACAGCTCACAGTGTTACGCAATGGAGTGCTAATCTGGTAGTGAACGTTCATTCAGTTCTCTTTTATAAACTTATTTACTGGCATCGAGTGTGTGTGCGCGCTGGCCGTAGCATTCCCGATTCATTAATTCATTCATTTTGAATTTTCCTGCTTATCAGCAGAGAACAGATTTGCAGCTCTTCAGCTCCTAATTCGGCTTTATCCTCAAAACCTTGTCGCCTCAGTGGAGGCACAAATTAAAGATTCACTTGAACCCCTTAGCATTGCTCATGTCAAAACAACCCACTGGGAGAGCAAATAAAAATGGCAAGTATTTGTAAATTTGAAGCATGAAGATATTGCAAGGTGTTGACGCCGTTCCCTCGATCTTTTACTTCTCAGCTGTGCACACACACGTGTCATGCAGAGGAGTACAGAGCATACAGTGCGTCGCAGTTTCTGTTAGAATTCCTTGCCTTGATTAATGACAACACAAAGTCGAGATAGAGCGGGTTGTGTAAATGTTTAAATATTTCAATTGTGTTGCCTTCATTTTTTTTATTCCATTTGTATTTCTCTTGGAATTTAAAACAAATTTTACAAATATATAATTATGTATATGTCATTTTAAATAAATGTGCAGTTGAGTGGCAGTTTAGCACTCATAGTATGGCCAGTCCAGTTAAAAATGACAGCAAGGCTACAGTAATCAATCAAATAATCGCTCTTTATACCTGTGGTGAGCAGAAAGGCATCCTAAAGCAATCAACATATCAAACACTCAGGCAGATGAACTACAAGAGCAGAAGACCACATTGAGTTTTAAGTCTGTCAGCTGAAAACAGAACACTTAGTAAACAAAGAGGCACAAAGTTTTTACCATTTAATAGGACAAAAACCTTGTTTGGTCAAATTAACCTCAAACTCTTTGTCATGAATGTTATTATCAACAACAGCATGAATCTGTAGATGTAGCTGCCTCATTTCAATAGTTTAGTGTGCTGTTGGTGGTCTATTGATGTGGTGAATGTTTTCAGGCACATATCGAACCCCTATATACCAGTCAAGCATTTGAACACCACAGTCTATTCAAGTTTTGTTGATGATCATGGGCATCCTTTTGTAGCCATATCTTTGCTCATTATACGACTATTAATTTACCATGTCAGCGCAAAATGGTGCAATGAACATAATAATGAGCTCGGAGTACTTTTCCAATAACCCGAGGCAGCAGCAGTTACATGAATGCATAGCATCATGGACCAGAATCCTAAAGGTTTTTTTTTTTTTTCAGAATCCATGTTGAGTCCAACACCAGCCATTTTAAAGCACCAAATTTCTTTGAATAAAAGAAACCAAATTAGTTTTTTCCAAGAAAGTATAAGTTTAATGAACTAAAAAGTCATTTGAGATTCTGGTATGAGCACTGTTACCATGGAAACAGCTGTAAAATTTGTTTGGTGTTGTTGAACCTTTGCCCTGCTTGTTATGAAAAAGCAGCTGTGCAAAAGGTGCTGAATTTGCCCATTCAGTCACAAGAGCATTAGAAAATGCAGGGCGTTGATGTCAGGCAAAGAGGCCTGGGACACAGTCAGCATTCCAGGTTCTCCCAAAGGTGTTCAATGGAGTTGAGGTCAAAGCTCTGTGCAGGCCACTCGAGTTCTTCTACATCAACCTTGGCAAGTTTTTTGAAGCAGCAGCAGGCAAATTTTTTGGGGGGGTTAGCATTCAACCCATATTAGAGAGTGGAGATTGAAAATATCCCATAGATTGAGGGATTACTCAAATACTAGCAAGTAATAGCTAACATCTTGCCAATGTGTATCGTGTGATGCAATGAATGCATATGCACTCGCATATGAGTCCCTGGTGAGAATGTGTGAGATTCACTCAGGGGGCAAAACTGATATAGTTCATATAATAAACTATGCAACCCAAGCATAATAGGTAACTAACTTCTGCTAGTAGATAAAAAAATAATTAATGTCAACGATCCAAGTCGAAGTGTGGGTGGAGTGTTTGTATCTATCAAAATGGACCAGAATTGAAAAAAAAATGAGTCCACACCAAACAAGGTAGGTGTAAAAGTGTCATTAGACATGCCTCATGTCTCTCCTTTTACAAAACCCCACAGCTGCCTCCAAAACTATCAGCACAAGAAGACGCACACACATCAAAATGATTAGAATTAGAAAACCATTCAGAACAGATGACAGCGGCAGTAAACTCATTATGCAATTAGTCATAATATAAAAACAATCTTTAGACCAGGAATTTACACATCTGAAATGCGTGGCAACTGAATACTTCTACAAGCACTACAGTAAAATATGTATTGCCACAGTTGCTGTACTTCAGTGTTTGTATCAAAGCCTTAAAAAACAATTGGGTGGTCTTTATTCACTTTTACAATCAATGAAATGATCTCAAGTGGCACCAACATCATTAGAGATTGTATTCAATTTGGCACACTCTAGAAAATAGTATCCTGTCAAACCACCTTTTGCAACAATACCAAAACTTAAGAAAACTCTTAGCTATATTAACACATCTCTTTTTATTAGCCATTCAGGTGTCAAATTTCTATTGTGCTTAAAATCATTGCCCTGTTACATGGACCTTTTTCAGACCAGCTTAAGCTGCTGGAAAGAAGACATAGACCCAAAATATACTGATTTAAAGTGGAATTATTGTTTAACTCTCTACAAGTTTCCCACATCCTATGGCTATGAAACAAGTCCAAATCTTCACCACTTCAACACCAGACTTGATTGTCAATATGAGGTCTTTTTGGTGATACTTTTTGTTTTTTTTCAAATGCAGTATTGTGCTTGGTAACCAACATTTTTATACTGACCTCATCAGTCCAAAAAATATTGTTCCATAACATTTGTGGTGTACTCAGATGTAATTTTGAAGACCAAAGTCAAGAGAAGTGCTTATTGTTAGCTGCTCATCCATGAAAGCCAAGTCTTTTTCTGATAATGGTTTCTTGAACAAAAACATTGAATGTCCTGACAGAGGCCTTTGGCTCACATGATGTAGCCTTTCAGTTTTCACTTATACTTCTATCCATTAAACTACCTGACCTCAGACCGAATTTGCTAGGATGCTCATTTTACAGCAGATAAATAATCTGTATTTGTGTATTCGTAAATAGTCTTTTGCACTATAAACGTGAATTTATTTTAATTTGGAGATGGCCTTTTAACTAATTAATCTTGTGGTATTCTGCTAATTCTGTCGAAGTATGTGGGGTGAACCTTTTTCACCAATATTTTAATATTTTACCCTAAGATTTTTTTTATATATTTATATCTACAGACATTATTGGTTACCAAACAATTGAAAATTAAGTTTTGATAAATAAGAACATAGAGTTGAAGGTGGGTGTACTTACTTTTGTGCTCAATTATATATTTTGTATGCCTTGCCACTCTGTCCTTTCTCTAAACAGATAAGGAAAAAGTTGAATTTCTATTAATATTTATATCTGAAGGGCTAGACTTTTACAGTTCGGAGAAGAGTGCTAAATTTTAAAATAGTATTATATGAGTAACAGAAGGGAACGCCTTAAAACTTTTTTTTTTTATATAATTTAAAATACACTGGAATTTAAAAACAGTCCATGCTTTCCAAACAGCAGGAAGATCTTGGCAGAAGATTAAAGACTAATAATTCTTGGCAGGTGCAGACTATGAGAAGAATTATCTTAAAAAAATAATAATAAAAACCCAATTTGGTTCCTTTTTGTAAATAAAGAACAGGAGAGGGACTCTTAAAGGATCAGTCCTTAATCAGTTTTCAGTCCTTAATCAGTAATCAGTTTTACTGCATTGAAAAACAAACACATCTAGTATGGGGAAAAAGGAAACCAGATGATGGGCCAGATGATTTGATGAATAATTTAAATGTAAGGCGATGCAATGAAGATAACAGAGGGAACAGATATTGATAGTAATTCATGGAATTTATCTGTACTGTTGATTTTGTCGACATTTTTATTTGGGTTATTTAGTCAAAAATTATTAAGAAATACTGGCATGCTGGCATAGTTAAAAATGTGGAGAAATTAAGAGGTTTTGGGGGGGTTTCCTCGCTGTAAAATCATCAGCCAAGTTAAAAAAAAAAAATTCAAAGTACTTGATTTATGTATTTGTAATACATTTTAATGCATATTTTATTATGTTAATGTATATATATATATATATAATTAAGAGGTTTTGGGGGGGTTTCCTCGCTGTAAAATCATCAGCCAAGTTAAAAAAAAAAAATTCAAAGTACTTGATTTATGTATTTGTAATACATTTTAATGCATATTTTATTATGTTAATGTATATATATATATA
>MU541276.1:1336363-1375040 GCA_024362625.1 Silurus asotus | reverse complement strand
ATATATATATATATAATATATTTAAAATGTATTTTATTTGGAGGCAACCTGACTTTAAAATGCCAGGATTCTATCTGTGGTTCAGATTTATGTGCAAAGCAGAAAAGAAAAAAAAAAAAACAATTTAGTTTAGGAAATGTAAAAATCTGCCAATGGTTATTTAACACACTGACTTAAAAAGCAACTGCTATTCATTCATTTCATTTGCATTACACTTGATATGTATTGAATAAATTATGCAAATGAAAATAAATGTCCATGAAAACTAATCTAACTGTTTATACCTATGTATGGGCAGGTTATACATGCCTGTATTAATAGCCTACAGAATAAAATGAGTCAATGTTGGATGATGTAACGTGAAAATCAGAGCATACTCAGAAAAAACATTTACATTTCTGCACCGTTACTTCCTGTAAATCTGGAACAATCTTTTAACCATCTCAAAAGGCACTGTTTTCTCTATGCCTTAGACTAAATGTCATATTGCTGTGAAACAGGAAGTGCAGTAAATTAAGAAAAAATCATAACCGACAAATTGCCGAACGAGCAATTAAAAAAAAACAAAAAAACAACAAAAGCACCGTGCTCAATTATTCATCCATGGCTCATTATTTTTTCTCCCTCTGCATTTTTGCTCTGTTTGATCGTGGCACGTTGGGTTGATGTTTAATTCACCATCTCGATACTCATTATGCAAGAAATATCATTATCTCCCCTGGATTGGATATTGCTGAGTTTTCACAATTTATTCACACATTTCGGACCTGAAGACATCCGGAAATCAATATATTCAATGTGTATGGAGTTTGAATCGTCAATTTATTTCGAATCATTTAAACAAGAAAGACAACGACGAGATGAAAAGGTAAAAGCTGTCAAGATAAAAGCAGCACGTGATTGAGAAAGTAAAATGGATTAAAACAAATACCCCAAAAGACTGATGGACTTTTCCAGAGAAGAAACTTTGCCAGAAGGAAAAGATATCTAAAAGAGTTATATATAAAAAAACAAGGGGAAAAAGCAAACAAAATGCTTTCTGACTATTGGGTAGCTTACATCCATCTGGCTCCCAACTTGCAGTGCATTGTGGGATTTCGCGAATATACCCTAAATATTCTATGGTTTATTACTATGCTTCACTGTATACAATAGTGACAAGGCTTCCAATGTAGTGCACTACGCAGTGCACAGGGTGTGTTCAGCGACATACAAAAGAGTGAATACCTAAATAAGATTATTTTAATTTGTACTTTTGCATGATATCTGTAGTTTTCAATGATTCTCTGACAGCTGAGTACACTGCCTGTGTAAAAAAATAAAAAATTAATACATATATATATATTTAAAATGATCAAATGTAGGTAGAAATATAGCATTTTAGCAATCTTATAATTAGAGTCTGAAATAAAATGTGTATCAACGCTAAAAAGAATTCTCATCCTGTAGCAATTAGTTTCTATATATAATGTACATTTCTGTATATTGTTATCATAATTTCCAATTGTGTCTCCATTTTGGATTTTTTGCATTTGAGAATATGCATTGAATTATGTACATTTGTTTGCATTCGTTCTGTATTTAAGAATTATCATTCAGACGCAGACCTTTGGAAGACTTGGGGGGGGGGGGGGGGAGGGGGAGGGGGGCGAATGTGTGTATGGGTGTGTATGGAGGTGTATCATAGATAGTAACAATCTCAGAGTTATTGAACAAATGAATAAATGCAATGAATACACCGATGAACACAACACTGTTACCAATGAAGTGTTTTTTTTTTACTGATCGTGGTCATCTCATTGGTTTTCTTGAACACCTGTTCTGTTGTTGGATGTTTCATTTTAATCTTTCTCGAACATCTTAGAAACAGCTTATCTAAGTTAAACTGATGTGCGTGTTACCAGAAACAGTTTTAGCTGTCGATTTTTGTTCACCAGACACGATAAGGCACACATTCACAGATGTGTCACAGGAAGACAGAGCCATGTCTATGTTTTAACTATGCACACTGGTGGAATTGACTCTAAGCGGAAATATGTGGATAAACAAATGGAATACATGGCAACAATGATGAGTCAAGTCTAATAAACAAGATTTCGAGGGATTCACAAAAAAACTTTCATAATTTTTGTGAGGTTTACTTAGAAGATGACTTGGTTGATTGGACACAACCTCTAAGGAAGAGAAGTAAAAAACATATCTTAACATTCTTGCAAATTCGGAGTAAATTTGACCCATTGGTGGACCTAAAGTGTTGGCAGAAGTTGGCCCAGATTTGGTCAGAATATTCCTCAGTGATGCATTGTATCTCAGCTACTATCAACTACAAACTTCCTCATCCAGAGTTACACAGCAGGTTGCCAAGTATGTACAGTATTTCGTATTGTAACATTGAGATATCCTGCTACAAAATGAGGCTATGGCTATTAGGCCTTTCTTTGTAACTGCACCTTCTTTGTTAATAGCTTTTTCTTGCCATAGCTGTAAAAAAATGTGTTCATTTTAATTGTGGCTTGTTTTGCATCCGTGCTGATGCTGCATCATATAATATTCCATGGCATACTATCAGTGGGACTGCTGTATTTAGAATTGAGTGTATATTCAGCTGAACAGCTGGATTCATGTTACATAAAGGCGTCTTTCTTTTGACAGATCCTGCATTTACTCATGCTGTTTGTCAAACAATTAAAGTGAAACATATACAACTGTTGAAGGTCGGTTAGGATGTAAGTTGTTTACGTGAGTAAATGTGGTTTTATAAACCCTGGATAACAGCCAGGAAACCACATGACAAAGACTTCCAGGTGTTTCACACCACCCCAAGTGGTTAACAATGTACAAGATAACATTTGGGTGCCCTTTTGGACTTTTTTAGAGAAAGACAATTATCCTATTTACACAACTAAGCAGTTGAGGGTTAAGGATCTTGCTCAAGGCCCCAACAGTGGTGGCTTGGCAGTGCTAGGACATGAAAAACAAATCCTTCAGGTCTTGGCTACTGATCTACGACATCCAAGAGCTTTAGAATAAACTTTATTTACAATCCAAAACCATAAACAGGTCAGGATAAACCACAGATACAGTATATTGACAAAGGTTTGTGAACACCTGGTCATAAGTATGGTATGCACTTTTTGACCATTGCATTCCACATTTATTCCTAATTTGCTCTTTAAATAATCTCTAATCTTCTGGGACTATGTTCCACAACATTTTGGAGTGTGCTTGTGGACATGTGTGCTCATTCAGCTACAAGGGTGATAGTCAAGTCAGGTACTGATGTAGGTGAGGTGAGGAGGCCTGAGATGCCAACAGGTTTGGTTTTTCATGTTCAAGTGTATGCACAATTTGATGGTCAACGTGGAATAAGGGGAACTAAACCTTTTCCAGCATGACAATGCTCCTGTGCTCAAAGCTAGATCAATAAAGATATGCTTTACATGGATAGAGTCTGTGATCATGAGTGGCCTGAAATAGAGCACTGACCTCAGCTCTATTGAGCAGCTTTGGAACGAATTGGAATACTGACTGCACCCCAGGCCTCCTCACCTCACCTAACCTGACATTACTGACAACACCTGACCAAAGTAGCACAAGCACATTTTAAAGTCTTGTGGAACATCTTCCCAGAAGAGTGGAGCTTATTTAAACAGCAAACGGACACTAAATGTGGAATGCAATCATCAAAAAGCACATATAGAACAATACAATATAATAAAAAATATATAATAAGTATGCACTAAAATATAGTTGAAGATATAATAGTTAGTTGAGAATATAGTAAAGATATTTATTCAGTAGGACATTTATTTGGAATCTATTAATTGAAAAAAAAAAAGTAACAGAAATTCATATGAGAAACAGTTTAGTTTTGGGAATAGAAATTACGAAAAATGTTTCTGTAGGGGATTTTTTTTTGGAAAGAAACACTAGTCGCAGGATGATTCCAAAGGAAAGCATCACCCAGGGAAAAGCCTGGTGTGAAATAGCAGAGGCATTTAACAGCTCCCAGGAGCTTCAGGTTAACTAGAGAGAGGTTTGCCATATTGCAAGCAAAATGAAAGATGGGAAAACAAAATGAGAGACGGAGTAGTGAAACATCTCAATGCATAAGAGAACCCATTAAATGTGATAGGGAAAGTGTGAATATAAAAGTTCGCTCTGTCTTGTTTTTGTGTCTCAGTTAACCACGGTCAGGTCACAGCATGGCAACAACTCCATTTTCCATCCACATAATGGCCTTCAAACACGGCTGCCACAAACTGCAATTCCCACACACTGTAGCACTCTCAGTTTCTAAGCTACTGATTGAAAACACCTGTGTACAATTACATACATGCACATGCCACTATATAAATAGGCTTTGGATTAGTTATAAACCATAAAGTGTTTGCTCAGTTTTGTCTTTTGCTCACCTGACAGTAAAAAGCCTTTTGTTCAATGTGGGGTTTTTTTGTTTAGTTTTTTTACTCTTCCCTATGCCTAGCGTTGACGGCTTGTAGACTGTCTGACACAGTGTTTTGTTCTTTGACACACTCCATCTGGCTGTTGATCAAATTGGAGGTTCACAGAAAAAAATTTCACAGAAAATGAATACGCAAATGCATTTCCCTTACATCAGCTCAATGTGAAGTGGTAAGTATTAGCACACAATAAAAGAAATCCAGATGTGAATATCTGTTCTTGATTGAGATCATGCCTCACTCAGCAGAAAGAGTTTTTCTTATCACACTTCTCCTTTTGTTCTTGTTCTCACATATCATGAAAATCCTGGCAAATGTAAATCTTGAAACGATATCCTTTCTTGAGATTCACCTGCCTAATGTCTTACTTAAAAGAGAGAGTGAGAGTGTGAAGGTTTTATAAAAGTAGTCTTGAACAACTGAAGGGGGAAAAGAAAAAAAAAACTTGCCTGTGTTTTTATCTGTTTTTTAGAACATGATGTAGCTGTTGAAAGTAAAGATGGACAAAAATAATTCCCGGTTCTTCTGTGCCTGATAATTTAGCATCACCGGGGTGGTTATTATCTTTGAAATGCTGGAACAGTTAATTACAGCTGCTGTGGGTGTGGAACACATTGCACCGTTCAACTCTCCTGTTCATCCTCTCCTGTTCATCATGTATCAGGAAAACAGCAAAAACTGATGGTTCAACTTAAAAAACAAAACAAAAAAAAAACAAACACTGGGAATAAAGTAGGCATGTAAAAGTGGTGGTTAAGTCTTTGTCTTGTGAAGAAAATATCTATGAACTCCAATTTAAAAATATGTCCGAGAGAAGAGCGGTTTGCGCTTCACCTTCAGCTCTCCGTAATGATTAAGCTAGTTAATAACACCATCCCTTTCCTCAGGCTTCAGCAATAATTACCGAGGTAAATACGAAGTGTTTTCCTCTTTCGTATTAATGACCCTATTATGGCTGACGGCAGTCGGAAACCTGATCATTTCTGCACTTCTGTTTCATTTAGGCCTGATTGTAAAAATGCCTTTATTAGTGTTTAATGGTCTTAATTTGAGCATTTTTATCCACCTCTGAATATCTGAACATCTGCATTCTAGCATAAAATGCTGCTTTAATAATTGTAGGGTTTTTATGGTGATCCTCTGCGTGTGAAAAAGTGCTTGTAATCAAGATACACTATACGGACAAAGGTTTGTGGAAACCTGACCATACGGTTGATGTATAACTTTTGATAGAAACTGACCACTGCAGACCGGGAACACCAAACAAGAGCTACAGTTTTGGAGATGCTTTGACCCAGTCAGCTAGACATCATAATTTGGCCCTTGTCGAACGTGCGTAAATCCTTACGCTTGCCCATTTTTCCTGCTTCTAACACATCAACATTGGGGACTAAATGTTGACCTGCTGCCTGAAATATTCCACCCACTAACAGGTGCCATGGTGAAGAGATAATCAGTGTTATTCACTCCACTTGTCACTGGTCATAGTTATGTCTGATTGGTAAGTTTTCGATAAAGAACTGCTCCATCATACTATTTCAGAAAATACTCTACAACTCATACTATCAATCCCGACATTAACCAGTTCACCAACAATTACAAAACCAGTACTTGCATGCTAGTTTGGAATGTCAACAAATCTAAAAATTTTCCAATGTCAGTTTTGCTTATGTTGCAAAAAAAAATTTTCCTATTGATAAGCTGTGAACAGTTTGGACATCGTCATGATTTCTCGTTGCCAGATTAACACACCCATTGCTCTGGTGCCAGGTTTATGGTACGGGACTACATTTTACACACCGTGTCACGTGTTTGTGATTTTGCCTTCTGATTCACATTTAAACGTTATATTAGCAGTTGTGAAAAGCCTCACGTTTCATTGCTTTGCTTGCCTTCCCAAGTTATCGCTCGTGCTTTATCTTGTTCTTTCCTGTTATTGTGTGTTTAGGTTATTGTGCTTGTGCTTTAGATTTGCAATTCGCTACAGGGAAGAAACAAACATTGTCTAGACGGGAATGTATTAGCTCAGTTGCATGCACCAATGCAAACATCTACAGTAGCCTGAAGTGTTGAACTCCTGATGGATGCACTAGTTTGTATTTAGGGAAATGTGATTCAAAAATGTGGCAAAAATGCCAGATAGTCTTTTGTCACCTCCACCTCAGTGTCCTCACACCGGTTCGTCAGAATTGCTGAAGACTGGGAAGTCTGCATTTTCTTTAAATATAAACTTCTCTCAGGTGAACAAACACTGATTCAACTGAGTAGCAGCAGCCATATTTTCTGAACGTACCTGAGCCAATTAATGGATATCAATACAAATAAGGGGTCTGCTTATGAATATCAATGCGTACTAGATGGTCTGAAAACACGCGAAGCCTGGGAGAGGCATCTCAGTTTGTATGTTGATTTATCTCTTCCTGTTTACTGATCCATCTCTCCAACTGTCTGTCTGTCCATCTCTCTACCCCCTCCCCCCTTCTCTCTCTCTCTCTCTCTCTTTCTCTCTCTCTCTCTCTCTCTTTCTCTCTCTCGCATACTGCAGTTTTACCTGTCTTGGTGTGGAAAGTAATTTCTATGCTAATAAGACTGTGGGTGAAGATAAGCCCATCGGTGCAATGTCCTCCTCCTGCTTATGCATTTATTTATCTCACTGCTTCTTTATTTCCCTTCTTTATTTTGCTTAGATTTAATAGCTTATATATATTCTCTTATATATTTATCTTATTTTATATCATATTTATTGTATATCTTCAATATCTATCTATCTCTCTATCGCTCTCTCTCTGTCTGTCTGTCTGTTTCATGGTGGTTGATGAGGCTGAGTGAGCAGTAGTGTTTGCCCTGTAATTGCTTATGTGGCATTACATTTTAGACAGAAATGCATGTATAAAAACACGGAAGAGTGTTGTCCTTTAGCACCGGGTATGTGCATGCTGAGATCAGATCAATGTTCCCCATTAGCTGTATGTGTGTGTGCATGCTGAGTTCTTGGTATACAGAAAGAGGATTAATATGCATATAGGTGACCATCCCAAAAGAGATGCCGAAAAGAGGATATTACCGAACACTAGTGTAATGCAGAATAAAAAACGGATAGAAGGAACACACAGCATCCTGAGAGACACAAAGGAGATACGTGCACCAATATTAAGAACATTAAATCATTAAACACATCCTCTTCCGGAATTATTGGCACATATTGACGAATGCTAATCTCTTGGCGTCGCCAGACACGATTACAGCGAGGGGAAAAAAAAGCAGTAATAGCAGAATACACAGTGACGGTGCTTTACCATGATTCTAAGCTTTTTCCGATAGTGCAGTAATTTATTACTAGTAAAGATGGGCGCAGAAGTAGCGACTTTGCTCCTGGAGCGTTTTATAGATGCAATCTGTATGAAGCTGTCAGATGTGGCAGCTGAAAAGCTCGTGAGAGCTCATTAGAAAGAAAAACAGGACCGTGAAGGCACTTGAGTGCTTTCGCAAAATCATTACAAGCTGAAAATTGAGTGTTTAATCGTGCTATAGGTAACCTAGCTTTCAAGTAGTGGAATTGGCTTGATATTCTTGTCTAATGCTCCTAGAAGGGCGATATTAAATATACAGACATTGATAATAGGCATAAGAATACAGGATATAGTAAAGCCCTGTGAATTCTGTTAATCTGGTTTATTTAATGGTTGTGTCGCACTACGTTGTCAGGGGATGAAATTTAAATGTGTCTTCTTCTTCTTATTTCGGCTGCTCCCATTAGGGGGCGCCACAGCAGATCATTCGCCTCCATACCACCCTGTCCTCTACATCTGCCTCTTTCACACCAACTACCTGCATGTCTTCCCTCACCACATCCATGAACCTCCTCCTTGGCCTTCCTCTTTTTCTCCTGCCTGGTGGCTCCATCCTCAGCATTCTCCTACCAATATAATTCATATCCCTCCTCTGCACATGTCCAAACCATCTCAATCTCGCCTCCCTCACCTTGTCACCAAAACATGCGCTGTCCCTCTAATAAACTCATACGATGTTTAATTTTTTATGGTGTTTGCTGTGTCTAATATTATATGCTACTAATGTTAAAAAGTTTAGTTTATAAGCTGTCAGGAAGCTCTGTAAGCATAAATGAGACTAAAATTGAAACAGTGCAAAAATCTCTTAGTCAAAATAAGCTCAATATTTTTAATATGATCTTATTAGTCTTCTGCTTCTTGCTTGTCAGTCTACAATTTGTATTGTCGTTTTCTCTCTTTATCAATCCGCAGGCTGTCATACCATAATACTTCATCTCTAAATCACAGTCTTTAATGCTTAACCATCCCCTGCACTCTTGCAACACTTCCACCTTCCATTTTTGGTCATTGTTTTCTGTTCTTGCTAACACCCACAGTCTCTGTCGATTGGTACTGCCCGTTCCATATTTGGTCATAGCTTCCTTTCCTTTATTAAGGGCAAATCACTTACATCAAATTTCATCAATTGTCTGTGCTGTCTGTACTTTTTCTCACGATTCCCATTTTTTTTATTTTCTGCTTAGCTGAGCACATCACTGTTTTCCTCTTTAAAAATAACAAGTAGGACTGAAGGCATACAGTATCAATTGGGAGGAAGTGCAGAGAGTTATTCATGGATGAACCCCTAGGTGTACTAAACAATGTAAAATATCAATAGGGATATACTTGAAATATATTTTACTCTTCTGAATTTATAGGGCTGTGGGTAACTGAGCCACACATGCTGTATATTTATCAAAGAGAAAATAAAAAACTGTATGGTGTTTGCAATTGTTTAATGGCTATAAAAACAGAGTGAATTTTTTGGCACAAAAGATGAAAAGGATTTAACATTTAAAAAAAGTGCCAAGTATTAGTAGAGGGCAGTGTGTATGTGTGTTTATGTATATATACAGTGGTGTGAAAGTGTTTGCCCCCTTCCTGATTTCGTTTTTTATTTTTTTGTTGCATGATTGTCTCACTTTAATGTTCCAGATAATCAAACTAAATTAAATAATAGTAAAATATAACACAATACGCAGTTTTTAAATGAAGGTTTTTATTATTGAGGGAAAACAATATTCAAAACTACATGGCCCAGTCTGAAAAAAAGTATTTGCCCCCCTGTTAAAACTGTGGTTTATTACACCTGAGTTTCATTTCTCTAGCCACACCCAGGCCTGATTTCTGCCACACCTGTTCACAATCAAGAGATCTATTAAATAGGACCCGCCTTATAAAGTAAAGTAGACCAAAAGATTATTAAAAGATAGACATTATGCCGAGATCCAAAGAAATTCAGAAACAAATGAGAAAGAAATTGAATAAAGCTTTGGGACTTCAGCAAACCACAGTGAGAGCCATTATTTACAAATGGCAAAAACAAGGAACAGTGGAGAACCGTCCCAGGAGTGGCCGGCCGACCAAAATTACCCCAAGAGCACAGCGACGACTCCTCCAAGAGGTCACAAAAGACCCCACAACAACATCCAAAGAACTGCAGACCTTGAGACTGGGCAAAAATGGTCTGCATGGCAGAGTTTCAAGATGTAAACCGCTGCTAAGCAAAAGGCTCGTCTCAGTTTTGCCAGGAAATATCTTGATAATCCCCAAGATTTTTGAGAAAATATTTTGTGGTCTGACAAGACAAAAGTTAAACTTTTTGGAAAGTGTGTGTCCCATTACATCTGGCATAAAAGTAACAAAGAAAAAGAACATCTTACCAACAGTAAAATATGGTGGTGGTAGTGTGATGGTCTGGGGATGTTTTGCTTCTTCAGGACCTGGAAAACTTGCTGTGATAAATGGAACCATGAATTCTGCTGTTTACCAAAAAATCTTGAAGGAGAATATCCGGCAATCTGTTTGTGACCTCAAGCTGAAGCGAATTTGCGGTCTGCAGCAGGACAATGATCAAAAAGACACCAGCAAGTCCACCACTGAATGGCTGAAGAAAAAAAAAAATGAACTCTTTTTTAGTGGCCTAGTCAAAGTCCTGACCTAAATCCTATTGGGATGCTGTGGCATGACCCTAAAAAGGCGGTTCATGCTCTAAAACCCTCCAATGTAGCTGAATTACAACAATTCTGCATAGATGAGTGGTCCAAAATTCCTCCACAGCGCTGTAACAGACACGTTGCAAGTTATTGCAAATGCTTGATTGCAGTTGTTGCTGCTAAGGGTGGCCCAACCAGTTATTAAGTTAAGGGGGCAAACACTTTTTCACACAAGGCCATGTGGTTTTGGATTTTGTTTTCCTTTAATAATAAAAACCTTCATTTAAAAACTGCATGTTGTGTTCACTTGTGTTACCTTTTTACTAATATTTAAGATCTGAAACAAAGTGTGACAAACATGCAAAAAAAATCAAGAAATCGGGAACACTTTTTCACACCACTGTATATTTATAGATATTGCATTTTATTTACAACAGTACCCAAAACAGCAATTATCTAGAGAGGATACAGAATATACAGAATGGAACAAGGCATTATCAAAGAGCCAAGGCATCTAACCACTGAGGTTCCTTTACAGTTCAACCTAAAGGAATGCTAATAGGGAAAAACACTGGTGACTTGAATGTGCTTCAGTATAACGAAGTTGACCGGTGACTAATATTATGTGACAGTGATCTGCTCCTTATTATTATATACTGTACATGCAGTGGCCTAAGCTAATGTGAGACGTTCATGACACGCATTCTTTTCAGGTCACAGCTCTTTGTTCCGCTCTACTGCTCTATTATTTTTTATCATGGAACGCATTAATGAGACTATAACTTCTAAGCTTCTCTGTGTAGCATCGAAGAAAGAAGATTCTGACACTTTTGTAATGGGTATAATTGTACTGATTAGGACCCGGTCTGGCTCATTGCTCTTTTCGGATTGACCTTTTAAAAAATTATATATATATANNNATATATATATATTTATATTTTAGTAGGGGCTTTGTGTGTAGGTCTAAAAAAAATAGTTCTGTTTCTTTTACTTGAAGGCTGTTATAACTTAAGTCATTTGTAGAAGGGGTGTGTCTTAAGGAAGTGTAGGGTAGCACTAGTCGCACACATGAAATTTGTTTGGAAATCATGGAAATGTAAGAAAATGTTAGAAACATTTTATTGCCTGCATAGAGAGAAAACCCAGTACAGTGAAATCTTTCCATTTAAGTTTTAATGTAAATATGTGTCTTATGCAGTATGAGAACAAAAGTCGTGTGCATTTCAATAAATTAGAATGTCGTGGAAAAGTTCATTTATTTCAGTAATTCAACTCAAATTGTGAAACTTGTGTGCTAAATAAATTCAATGCGCACAGACTGAAGTAGTTTAAGTCTTTGGTTCTTTTAATTGAAATTATTTTGGCTCACATTTAACAAAAAAGAAATTTGAATATGGTGACATGCCAAACAGCTAATCAACTCAAAACACCTGCAAAGGTTTCCTGAGCCTTCAAAATGGTCTCTCAGTTTGGTTCACTAGGCTACACAATCCTGGGGAACACTGCTGATCTGACAGTTGTCCAGAAGGCAATCATTGACACCCTTCACAAGGAGGGGAAGCCACAAACATTCATTGCCAAAAGATCTGGCTGTTCAGAGTGCTGTAGCCAAGCATGTCAACAGAAAGATGAGTGGAAGGAAAAAGTGTGGAAGAAAAAGATGCACAACCAACCGAGAGAACCGCAGCCTTGAGAGGCTAGTCAAGCAAAACTGATTCAAGAATTTGGGTAAATTTTACAAGGAATGGAGTGAGGCTGCGGTCAAGGCATCAAGAGCCACCACACACAGACGTGTTAACCTGGAGGCATCTAGGTTCTAGGCTGAAGAGAAGAAGAACTGGACTGTTGCCGAGTGGTCCAGAGTCCTCTTTTCAAGTGAGAGCAAGTTTTGTATTTCATTTGGAAACCCAGGTTCTAGATTCTGAAGGAAGGGTGGAGAAGCTCATGGCCTAAGTTGCTTGAAGTCTAGTGTTAAGTTTCCACAGTCTGTGATGATTTGGTGGGCAATTTCATCTGCTGATGTTGGACCACTGTGTTTTTGAAAACCAAATTTACTGCACCCGTTTGCCAAGACATTTTAGAGCACTTCATGCTTCCTTCTGCTGACCAGCCTTTTGAAGATGCTGATTTCATTTTCCAGTAGGATTTGGCACCTGCTCGCACTGCCAAAAGCACCAAAAGTTGATTAAATGACCATGGTGCTGGTGTGCTTGACTGGCCAACAATCTCACCAGACCTCAACCCCATAGTGAATCTACAGGGTATTGTCGAGAGAAAAATGAGAAACAAGAGACCAAAAACGTAATTCAATTCATTTTTATTTGTATAGTGCTTTTAACAGTGAACATTGCAGTGAAAAAAGCAGCTTTACACACAATGTCATCAGAAAGAATGAATAGGATGTTCTTTATAAGTGTACGTTTGTCCCTGATTAGCGAGCCGGTGGCAACTGTGGCAAGGAAAAACTCCCCGAGATGGCATAAGGAAGAAACCTTGAGAGGAACCATACTCGAGAGGGAACCCATCCTTATCTGGGTTGCACCTAATGTCCATTTATTACAGATAAACGATGTTGCGGGGGGTGCGGTGATGGTGATCAGAAGCAAACTGTAGTCCTGAATCAATGTAGCAGACTGTTGACATTAACTATTAACATCCTCAAAGCTCCTGTTCTTACTCTGGAATATTATGGAACCACCCAAGGCATTGATGAGACTCATGAGAATGAAACTGTTCACTATCCAGAGGCAGGCTTGGACAAAGTGGGAAGATCCGCAGAATCAGGAGGGGCAGGAACAGTGGTCACTGGAACCTCAGGAGCATGTTAACTCAAACATGCAGATGAGATGCAGAAATGCGGATAAGCTGAAGGTCACTGTCAAAGAAACCTGGGCTTTCATACCACCTCAGCAGTGCCACAAATTGATCAACTCCATGCCACGCCAAAATAAGGAACTAATTAAAGCGAAAGAAGCCCTCACCAAGTATTGAATACATATAAGAGTGTCTCATATTGTCTGTATTGTCTGTATTGTCTTGTATAGTCTGTTTTTGTCTTGTCGTGTCTGTTTTGTCTTGGATAGGTTTTTATTTGTCTGTACTTTTGAGAGTAACAAACAGCTGGAACCAAATTCATTGTGTGTGTCAACACACTTGGCCAATAAACCTGATTCTGATTCTGATATACAGTAAATGAACATACTTTCCAGAAGGCCAACAATTCACAAAAAAAATAAATAAATTATTGGTCTTATGAAGTATTCAAATTTTTTGAGATAGTAAATTGGTGGGTTTTTGTTAAATGTGAGCCAAAATCATGACAAATAATAGACTTCAGTCGATGTGAATTTATTTAATACACGGGTTTCACAATTTTAGTTGAATTACCGAAATAAATTAACTTTCCCATGACATTCTAATTTCATGTTGTGGGTATGGTGAGGAGGCCTGGGCTACAGTCAGGCTTCCAATTTACTTCAAAGGTATTCAATAGGGTTGAGCTCAAAGCTCTTTCACACCACATAAATTATACGATACTCAAGGTATAAATTTACAGGTTTAAGACATGTACTGAAAATCTTCCTGGAATGATCATGCCATGATGAATAGTAACCTAGGACTGTAATTGTTTAAGAGAAAAATGGCGAGAAAGAACAATCTGTTCTTCACCCAGCCCAGGCCTGAGGTGTGACTTTTTTTTTTTAGGTGCTCATTTATTTCCCAGTTCAGATAAACGTGTCGGAATTGCAAAGTGGCTTATTGTAGGTCGTGCTTTAAAAGACTGTGACTGTATGGAGAAAATGCTATAGGAAAAATTTTGTCATACATAATGTCACTGTCAAGTTAATCAAAATTAATTACAACTGAATATTAAATATACTAAAACACGTTTGATAGAAGTGACTGTGCTAGTATTCATGCTAGCAAGTCCCAGAGAAGAGTTCAGCTAGTTAACTACCCAATACAGCAAAACACTTTAAGATTAGTTTTGAAGTGTTTGTTGCATCATTTGCAAATAATCTGGATAGTGTCTTATAAAGGTCTATAATTTTTTATGTTTGAGAACCCAATAAAAAGAAAATAAACATTCCCCCATCTTCCTTCGTCTCTTTTTTCTTGAACCCATAGGTTACCAGGTTACCACTGTCTCTGAATCTGCCGCATTGCTGGCCATGATAAAGCACTTACTGGAGATAAATGGATGGATTTACTCCATGTTAACTTCTCACAACACTCCCATTACTGCAACTACCCGAGAGAAGAAAATAATCAATCACTGACAATTTCAGGGGACTGGTACTGCCCTTTGGTCATTGGCAGAAAGCCTTATCATTCTGAACATTTAGGCTAAAATGCAATTTGGAAATATTTCTTTTAATAGATCAAAATGAAATGCAAAGTTGTGTTGGAAGTTGTGCTTGATGTTTTTTTTTTTTTTTTTTTTTTTTTTTTTTTTTTTTTTTTTGCTTACATTCAAAATGTGATTTTGAATTGTTCTTTAAAAACACTTCTCTTACCCACAACTTTACTCTCCCCATGTAAAAAGCTACATAACATGGACCCAAAGAGCTGCAACAGCATAAGACCCTTTACATGAAATCAATAACTGTCTCCTCCACATACGAGTTGGAGATGGAACATGTTTACCTTATGTGACATTTATTCAACAAAAATCTCATAAAGCTTCTAACTGGACAGCTTATTTCCAATGATGTCTGGACAAGCATGAAGAACGTGTTCTTGAATCTAAAACCAAAGTGGAAAGAATCTGACTGTCGGCATATTGTTGTGCAAGAGCTGTCACATTTTTTTAAAAGTCAACATGTAGTGTTTTAACCCGCTATCACAATAAATGTGTAAATCCCTTGGTACAAACCGAGTCACCTCTTAAAATGTCTATTACAGTTGTTTGTCTTTGTGCTTGAGGTCTAAAAGGTAAGCAGCAAATGGGGTCAAATTTGGGTTCGATTAAACTTTAATTACAGCTTCAAGGCATAAACTCCTAAGCAGGAATGCTGTCTTGCTCTCTTCCCCACACTCTGTTTATCTCTCTCTCTCCCTCTCCCCTACTCTCTCTAGGAAAGCAGTTGCTTAGCTGGTGCAAAGTGAGTTTATTGCTAAACATATACCTATTCATCTTGCGTGTCTATACTACACTTTACCTACAGTGTTGTTTGTCTTGTCTTTTGTCATAATAATATTTGTTTATTAGCACCTGATGACTGTGGAAAATAATGTCTTCAAACAGGAAACAGTTAATAACCTAATGTCCTCATAGGTTTACTAATCACTTTATTAGAAACATGTACACTGGTGCATGCACGCAATTGTCCAACCAGCCAATAATGTGGCAATGAATAGAATCATGCAGAATCTTAAAGCTTTAGATAATGTTCATATCAGACATCGTAATGGTGAGAAATATGATCGCAGTGACTGTGGCATAGTTGCATTGGTGATCCTTTGTCTAGTTTTCAGTTCTAAAAAAAAATCAATTTTTTCCCTTTTCGTGTTAAATATAAGATTTTACACATTGTCCTGCTGCCATAAATGTAAATAAGTATGTGCTTACAATATAAGTGTAAACCTGAAATGTAATGGTGTGTGCTGGCTATGTATATATATATAACTAAAATAAAGAATGATGCTATAATTAAATAGGTTAAATACTTTTAACAATTAGGACCTAAAATCAATGTTTCAATTGGTAAAGATATTGATATAAAAAAATATATCGATAAAAAAAAGAGAAAAAACTTTAACACAAAATGTATGCATAAAAAAAAGTATACATTGCTACACAAATAATTGTATTCAAAAATCTCCTAGCTAATAAGATATGATAATCAGCCCCATTTACATGTTGTTTTTGTAATAACCTGACTCATCTCTCAGTGGACATGCCCTGAGAGTGCATTATGGATAATAGGAAAACACTACAGCACCTTAAAAGTTATATAAACACACCACTATCAGAGTCAAATTAACGCAGATGTGGTTATTTTAGTGTTTTAGCAATGCGATCAACCTTACAATGGACAATGTTCTTGAAAGAGCACCAGGCGTAGGTTCAAGTGATGGAAACGGAGTCGCAGTTCATTTCTATCAAGCACAGTGTGCGAGTCCTTAATGTGATGGTAATCAGTGGATCAGAGAGAACAGCTTTTTGACTCACCATGTGTCGCCATGTATTGATGTGTTAGATGCTGACATGCTGAGTTCGCCATCCTTCAGGAATTTCTCTACATGTCGAATTTGACTCCGCTGCATGGGAAATCAGCAGTCGCATGATGGATGTAGGCCTAGCTTTCTAATATCGACATGATAGCAAGTATTGAAGTTTATATTTCTGCACGATAAATACCATACATTAGAATGAATAACAGTGCAGATGTTTATTCATTGCTGTAAGGTGTTGAGGTACTGGATACCTACAGCGGTAAATTAGCACCTACGGTTTTGGTGTATAAACAGTGTAGGAGGTAATTCAACACTGTAGGAGGTTAATACAAATTATATAATATACTGACTGTCTAGTTTTAAAAGAGCTTGCACTAATAACGATGTTTTTTTTGTTTAGGTAAGTCAAAATATAGAGACATACAGTTCCCTCCTTTAATATTGGTAAATATGAGCAAAGAAGGTTGTAAGAAATTGTCTTTATTGTTTAACCTTTGGATCTTTCGTTCCAAAAAATGTACAAATAAAATAAAAAATAATAATACACACTTTGCTCTCATGGATATCATTAGCAAACAAAATAGAGAATAATATATTTGTTAAATATATGGGTGTTACAATTACTGGCATATTTTTAGTCAATACTTTGTGCTACCTTTCTTTGCTAAGATAACAACTCTGAGTATTCTCCGTGAACGCCTGATGAGGTCGGAGAAAACATGGCAAAGGATTTTATTTCCTATTCCTTCATACAGAATCTTTCCAGATTCTTTTACATTTTTATGTCCATGCTGGTGGATTCTTCTCTTCAGTTCACCCCACAAATTTTCTATGTGGTTCAAGTCAGGAGACTGTGAAGGACTTTCTTTTTTTCAGATGTCTGGTGTTCATTTAATATCTGGTGTATTTGATAAAGACCACATATCCTAAGAAAACCTTCAAGTCCTCTGGCAGAAAACAGCCCCAAAACAATGAAGAGCTGCCACTATTGAAATAATGTTTACAGCTTCCCACAAATGAAAAACCTAGGTGGTATTTCATTTGTCTGCAGTCTTATTAGCTATTTGACACTGCAGTTTTAGGTGTTGAAGTGATAAGTGTCAATTCCTTAATGTAAATGTAATGTATATGCTAATTCAATACTGTTCATTTCCCACAGTTTATTTGTTCCCTGCTTATGAGGGAAATCTTGGTAGTTTTCTGAAATGCTTTGCTCTTCTCCAGAGCCTGATTCTTCATGCATGAGTTCACAGTATTTTTGCATATGAAGGCTTAAGTAGCACTCTGTGAGAAAGAGTGGGAGAGTCCATATGGGATGCCAAACGGTCCATTAAAAAGGTAGATCCATAATTCAATTTTACAGCAGTAACATTTTTATTGTATGATGTCTATTTACCACAGGTGGCAACCGATGAATGACTGTTGACTGGCCACAATTTAATGACGTATGATCGATCCTGGTTGAGTGCAGACAAATACCTAAATACTTATCAACCACATATTAAGGACTAACAAAACTCTGAATCACTCAAATCATCACTCCCAAATGACCAGTCAAGATGGTTTAATGACTAATCACAACTCACGCCAGTCTAATGAACAACTACAGATCAATGTGGCCCAATTTCTGATCAGCACAGGTTAGTGGCCAATCACAAAACAGCATCACTTAATGAACAAATTATTGATTTCCACAATGCAATGACTAGTCACCATTCATCACTGCTTAATGGCCAATCACTAATATGCACCGCCTAATGAACTCAAAACAACACTACCTAATCGCAGTCTAGTGACCAACTACCAATACCACAGATCACCACAGAGTAATGACTAACTAGCTAAACAAAATAACACAGAAAAGCGATAACTGATTATTATTATTATTATTATTAGCCTATTACTGCCCAATATCCAACAATTAAATGACAGATGAATGATCAATCAATATACATCACTGCCCAGTCAAACCAGTGGCTAATAACCAAAAGGTCCAATTGGGGCAGATTATGACTCTTTGCCTGAATTGATCTTTAAAATGCAAATTTATCTTCCGCACTAATATGAAAACGAACACTGACATGACTCATACATGCAAATCTGATTGGTCATAAGATGTTGATGAGTTGTAGCAACACAGCTCTGAGAGGGTTTCCAGCTGTGATTTAAATGTTAGCATTGACGTGACATGAATAGACAAACTATATTATCTATGTAGCTAAAGGACATTCTCAGTTTTTACAGTGTATGTAACTGTGTTATTATGGTTGCAGTTGTTTGTAATGCAGCGCATTCATTCGAACGCAGATTAAACTCAAACTGAACTATGCCTGCTTCCAGCCAATCAGAATCAAGTATTGACTGACCAAGCTATAACTAGATATAATGCATATTGAGCAAATGAATTGTTGGCTGAATAAAAGACATGCAGTCCACTTTATTTTAAAATGTATTGGTATTCTTATTGATTGGTGTTATTGTTTTCCAGCCAATCAGAATTGAGTATTCAGACTGACCAAAGTTTAAATTGATAGATATAATGCATGTTGTTCTTAGGCATTGTTGGCTTATTAATAGATTGGCTGTTATGCAGTCCATTCCAGTTTGGTATTATTTATTTATTGGTGATATTTTTTCCAGCTGATCAGATTCGCATATTCGGACTGTCCATTGCAATAACTACAAATAATGCATGTTGTTCATAGGATTTTTTGTGCATGTAGAGTATAGATAAATGTACAACATGGGTATAATATACAGTATATTAATAAATGTATTTTATTTAATTACTTGATCTCTGATTCATCCTATATGGAATGACTGGATCACTTCGGCGCTTTGTGTGTCTTTTGGCTTTCCATAGCAGAGCGCTCCTAAAGCCGCTGATGCTTCTGTAGTCACATTTGAGGAGCAGCAGCAGGACAGGAGCATCTTCATTTCCCAGCCCAGCGCTGGTCTTCATTCTCAGCACACTGTGTGTGTATATATAAATGAACATATATATACATATATATATACACCGACTTTTGTTCCTCTGACAGCGGGGGAACATGGCAGCACGGGAAAACGATGCAGATTTTATTCCTGGGTCTGAGACTCGGCAGGAAAACGGCTGCTTTCTTCGGGGGAAAGAGATCTTCCTGCTGGATTAACAAAGTGAAGGACAATTTCATTCTTGTTATTGTGTTGCTTGGTTTCATTCGAGATCCAGGACAAAAAAGGGTCAAAACGGCAGGTTGGATATTATCAGGCTGTTCTTCTGACTTGGGAAAATGTTACACTAAAGACAGTTGCTTTTAAAATAACTGATTTCCTATAGAAAAAAAAGAAAAAGCTTCTTTTTTAAAATAAATTTTAATTATTGAGATATCTTGAAGCTTTTTTGACCTGCTGGTTCCAAGGGAGAGAAAATTAAACAAAATTTAAGTGGAATTCCAATTACAAAAAAAAAAAAAAAAAGATCTCAAACAGGGTCACCCATGTCAAAAAAAAAAATAGATATCTAGTTAAGCAGATATCTAGTGGACAATAAATTCACCACTAACATATTTTATCACATCCCTGTGTCAAATCGGCATCACTATGATGAATTGATCGAACCCCAGACCAGTGGCGCCTTCAGACGTGACATTTGTGTATGTTTGAGTTTTGCATGTCGAGCGATGCTGCTGTGTGACCGAGGCGTGCAGATGCTCATCACCACAGTGGGCGCGTTTGCTGCCTTCAGCCTCATGACAATCGCAGTGGGGACGGACTACTGGCTTTACTCCAGAGGAGTGTGTAAAACCAAAGTCAACCATGAAAACGAAACGAGCAGGAAAAACGAGGAAGTGATGACCCACTCGGGATTGTGGAGAACCTGCTGCCTGGAAGGTAAAGCACTCTGCTTACACCTTGGCAGTGTGTTCACCCCATCTCCCCAGACCACCTCTTTCCGTATAATAGTGGTACTATTTATTTAATTTGAATCCATCTTCATTCCACCAAGCATCAATATAACAGTCCTTTTGAGAGAAAGAGAACGAGAGTATGTGTTCATGCACCTGTGTGTGTGTGTGTGCGTGTGTGTGTGCATGCCGACAATATTGTTTCATATTTTTAATACAGAGACGTGGGCGGCAGGGTGGCGCAGCGGGTAGCATTGCTGCCTCACAGCTCCAGGGTCCCCACTTTGATCCTGAGATTGGGTTACTGTGTGGAGTTGATCTGCATGTTTTTCCTGTGACTACATGGGTTTCTTTCAGGGTTTCATAGTTTTCTCCCACCTCCCAAATGGTGATGCTACACAAAGAATCGCTCATTAGGGTGTGTTATATGTAGTTGTGTAGGTGTATATATATAAAATGTGTGTGTTTGTGGTGGAGTTCTAGAATGGACTGTTGTCATATTCATGGTGGAATCCTGCTTCGCAGGCAGGATCAGAAACCAACAGGACCCCTGACCAGGATAAAGCTTAAAGATTAATGAATAAATGGCACTCGTTTTGGAGTAAAATCTACCTTTCCTACCTGTACGCTCAAGCTTGACATTAACATGGAAGACAAAACTAATTTTACAAATGAACACAGACTATAGAAAGGGCTGGCAAAAGTTTATATTTAATAGTGTAGATGGCAGTTTATGTATATGGGCTTGTAGTGTACAAAAAAGGGTAAGAAATGAAAATTGACACTTTAAAAAAAATTTTGTTCAATCACAGTTACATTTATTGGCCATCAGGGTGGTAGGGCAGGTACCAGTTTCAGAATTCCAGGGTCTCTGGATTGAGCTTGTGGTGCCGTCTGTATGGAGTTTCACGTGGCTTCCCTGATGTCAGCATGGGGCTCTTTGGTTCTCCTTTCTCACATGCATGTATGTAGGTTGAGCACTGTGTAGCGTTCCAGCAGTGCACTCTACAAAGTACTGTGAAGTAGGCTTTGTAATATATATTCCCTTATAATAGGCTCTAGATCATACAAAATTATAGAATTGAATTGATCCACTAAGAACCCGACTGGGGTTTAACCAGTTACTAAAGACAAATGATGACTCAGGACATACTGCACCACAAATCTGGTCATTGTCACTGCAAAAAATAGCTACTAATATAAAGCCCACAGTTGCATTGTTTAACTGAGCGGTAGCTTACGATAAATAAATCATGTTGATGCATCCACACTAGGATGTGTGGGTCCAGCGATCGGTCAGAGGGGCTTAATTCTAAATTATGAAATTATGACAGTGCACCGCTGTTTGTCATTGCATTGTGCACATGAAAATGTTTGTAACTACATTCTGATTGACACCTTACCCGTGAACACTCCAGCAGCATCAAGCCATGGAAACGTTAATAGGCAACGCTTTAGAGAGCAGCTCTGGCGAATTTCATGAAAATAGCAGCCTAAAGGTCTTTATTTATCACATTGGTTACAGCAGTAAAAAAATGTTTTGTTTGCTTGTTGGAAAGTTGGGGTCAGAGCACTGGGTAGGCCATGATAAAGTGACCCTGGAGTGACCCTTAAACAATTTTGGTAATAGTGGTGCTGGTACACAAATATTATAAAAAAGCAGGACTCTAATAGACCAGTAGATTTTATTAGAGAAAGGTCTAAAACCAGTGGGTACTGGAAAAAGCTTGAAAAGCAACTATTATTTGTCTTAATTCAAAACTTCACAGTTAATTCATTAGGGCTTTCAAAACCCTTCAGGCTACGGATGCATGAATGAAATGCATATAAAAAAATGCTTCTGCAGTGGTGTTTACTATTGAATAGAGTTCCACATTAAACAAAGTAAAGCAAAAAGTCTTTAACATGCTGGTCCAGCTTTTTGTAATCGTACTAGCTGGGACGTCATCTGTTAATCAGAGTTTCAGGTATCTTCTCATTATTAAGAAATGCATACAATCAAACTGTCTCTGAACAAAGATTACGATTACTGTAGACATACATTACTGCTGTATATGACATCATATTGTTATTTGGCGTAAGAAGTTAAGTTTAATGTGCACTAAGCTAGTTTCTGCACATTGGGGGTCAAATGAGAATTTTTTTTAAGTGGTAATTATCGCACTTTTTTTACATTTTACACAAGTACCAATTAAAAACAGAGCTGAGGCAGACAGCACAGTATTTATTTTGTAGCAATTTTCCAAGGAGTTATATACCGTGGGATTTGTAAAGCGATCAGTTCCCATAAATTTAAGGACTATTTATTGGTCGGGAATTTGAGCTGGTTAAACGAGAGAATATGCGGATGTGTAAATGCAGAGTGGGCAAATGCATCGGTTTTGCTTAATTGTGAAAGTCATTTAACAAATATTCACCGGTGTCTCATTTATATTAGTGTACTTAACTATGACAAGGACACAGGCTCCAGCTTGCCGCCATCACGCCTGAGACGTTTTGGATAACTGGGCAAAGGGGGGAAAAAACGATAGAAAAATTTGCATCCTAGCTAGAAGTGTCTGGTTTCTGACAAATGAGGACTGGATGAATTGTTGACAGACTTGTTTAGCAAATTGCAGGATGCAGGATTCGTTTATTCTAACGTACGCAAATAGCATTACATGCCTATGGTGCATTTGTCAAAGCAGGTAGTCTGTGCTTGAAAGAATGAATTGATTATTCTTGAATGTCTTTCTGCCTGTGAATGGGACTCACTTTTTGAATAAGCCTGAGCTTTTGGCCAAAATGCAAAACCGAGTAAAGACGAATGGTGTTGCATCATTCGGTCTGTGTGTAAGAATCTTAAAAGAATCTGAAAGAATGTGAAGAATATAAATGTTTATGAAGGAAGTCATTTGCAGGAGTTTCTTCAAGATGCACATCATCTTATCATGTTTTTTTTCCCCCCTTTGTCGTCTCAGCAATTTTTCCTTCTCATTGTCACCTCTGTTTTGCAAGGTAACATGAAGGTAGTTTTGAACAGAAAAGTTCTACTACAGCTCATATTCTGCAAGTACGGTTGTTGCATTTACGACTTGATGCCCTTCTAATGTACATACGGTTAAACCACCCCAGGGATAGATTTAGCATCTGCATCTGCACACACTCCTGACATGCCCTTTATTTTCTAATTATGAATAATGCGACTAAGAATCATTTTTGACATCTAATCGCACTAATGATACATAATAATGTATAATTTATGATTTTTGCTTCTTTATGTATCTGTCCTCTCGCTGTAACTGTTATTGTGAGTGTATGTGTTTTTGCGAGGGAGAGATGGAGAAGTGTGTGATTAATGCAGTAGGTCTCAGAGGAGTGCGTTTAGGGAAATCGAGTGGGGGATGCAGGGGAATGGGGGAGCAAAAGCACAAAGAATGAGTGAGGATAAGAAGAATCCGCCCTCAGGGAGAGCAGAGCCTGTCACACACACTCACATCACTCACTGTATACACACACACACACACACACACACACACAAGCTCACACACGTCACCTTGGAAACAGTTCTCTCCCGCCTAAAAGAGACTGAGAGAAACAGAAAGAACACACAGAGACAACAGGAGAGAGAGAAAGAGAGAGTCATTCTTCTTCCTGCTCACTAAGGCTTATCAAGAAATGGTGAAACAAATAATCTGGTTGCTTCTGGTGAATGTCACCTTACAAACCATTTTTGAAGGAAACACACCCATACTGGCATGCTGTTGAGCCGCAGAGATGCATGAAACATGATGCAAGGCAGCTATTAGGTGAGATGGACAATGGGGAATGGCAGCAGCAATCATCACAAACAGAGATCCTTGGGAGCAGGGCACCCAGAGCTTCCTTATCATAAAGAACCACGTCAACCGAGCATCCAAAGAGAACAGTCACATTTTGGAGCACCACTATTACTGGAAAAATGGATTCATCCCGTGATCAACAGTTTCTGTTACAAAAGAGCTCTGGAATAAGTACCATTTATGTACTCTTCAAGTATTCCTCAAAAATAAGAAGAGGGATTTGCTAACTGCAGAAGAGGTAATGGAGCTCTATAACGGCAAGTCACTGGTCAGTTACTCAAGGACATTAGACTTGATGGTACAACACTTTACAAGGTGGTATCAAAAAGTTTTGAGAGTAGCTCTGTTTACAAGAAAGTAATTTATTTATCTACGTTTAGAAACTATCACCTTTAGAATATTCCTCTTGCACAGCAATACAGCGCTCCCAGGGTTCCTGACTCTTCTGAAATGTGTCTTGGAAGTCTTCTTTTCAAAGCGATTGAAGCACCTTCTGCGATTCACGCCGAATCTCTGCAATAATGTCAAAATGCCGACCTTTGAGATGGATCTTCATCTTCAGGGAGAGGGCGAAGTCTGCAGGTGCCGAATCTGGCGAGTAGAGTGGGTGTGGAAGTGAGATCATGTGGATTGTTCAAGAACAATTTGCCAATTGGTTTCAACATTTTGCGGAATTTCGAGCTCGTTCAAGGTCTTCCTGATCTCTCGTCATCTTCCATTGATGCTCTTCCGCTTTTAAAGCACGTGTACCCCTCGAAACACCTCAAAAGACTCGCTGTATGTTGAACGTATGTCATGTCAATCGTTTCTCTGGCCGATTTGCCCAGTTTCCTGCAGAATATCATGTTTGCTTTTTGTGAACTTGATGTTCATGATGAAATTCGCAGGTGTGGTAACGCACGTGGTCAGAATAGCACCAATTAGCACCATTAGTCTCGAAACGTTTTGATGCCACCTTGTATGTGGCGATGTCTCTCTGTTTACCCACTAATCTAGAAATCTGTATCACATTTCTGACCCAATGATGATGTTGTTTAGCTAAGTTTAACTAAAGTGATAAGCAAAAGTTTCCTGAGGCAGCAAATGTATCATAAAAATTATAGATTGTTTAATATATAACGTACCTTACTCACACTCAAGATCATTTCAGGGGGCGTTGGGGGGGGGCCAAAAGACAATAGGAATTATCGTATTTCCATAACAGAGCTACTCATACAACATTGTAGCACACAGCTTGCATAGTCGTAACGATACTGTGCAGCATCACTCAAAACACTGTGCCATGGATTCAGATAATGAGCACATGAATACACACATTACATTTGGTGGAGCAAGAACTGGGAGAACCCTTCACTCAAGACTACATGTGGAACCACAACTGGCAAAGAGACCAAGCCAGCAAATAAAAAAAACAACATACCAACAGGGGGAAAAAAAGGAAAGAATAAGCTGAAAAATGTAAACACTTGTCAATCTCCAGGAGTCACCAGGACCCTCTTTCTATGTATATCCTCACCCAGTCTTTTTGAAAGACGTCCCAGTGGAGAAACCTTATCAAGCACAAAGTAGCTTATTGATGTTGCATTCAGTGGAAGTGGAAGCGATGGTGACTGTTTACGTGGGTGGTCATTTCATTCCATAAGATTTTTAGTTATAGTATTGTCGGCTATAACGTGCCGCCCACTTGTTTGGAGTTTATGAGCTGATATCTGAGTCATGTCCTGAGTCTTTGAGCTTGAGCATTTAAGTTACATGAATCTGTGTTGCATATTCAGGTTTTTTTTATTTTCTAAGCTACAAGTCTGTGGCAAGTCTCAGAGCTGATAAATCACAAGAGATTGAACTCGATTTTCAAGTGGTACATGACAATTCTCAAGTTTCTGAGCAGACATCTGAATCGTATCTCAAGTCTCTGAGCTGCATGTTGAAGTCAGGGTTCGTTGAACTGCAAGTTCAGGTCTTTGTGCTGACATTTGGGAGTTTTATTAATAAGATCAATCCTGTTAATCACGTATGATTTCTATCGTTGTGTGTCTGCATACTGTACCCTCTGTTTACTTTAATAAGTAACACTTCAAAAAATTACAGCACATGGCAGACACTAAACTAACTAAGGGACAGATTTATTATTTATTACTGTGTTTGTTTCCACTCTTAATTTATTACTATTATTATTCCTGTTCATGTGGGGTTTTTTTTTTTCAGGTTTTCAGTATTAGACAGAACTTTTTACAATACTGGACCGCCAAACATATCATTTCCTCATGGGGACCAGTCCAATGTCCTCACACGATTTACATTTTCAGATTATTTGATAGCGATTCGAATTCTTACGAAAACATAGAATATGACCTCCCCTTCACTCACACCATACACAAGTCGAGTCCAGACAGGATAGATTTCTATGGGTGAAATTTGTAAGTACTTTTTATCTCCTCTGTGATAAAACCCTCATGTTTCAATGACAATTAAATTAATGGGGAAGAGACTTCTTTTAATCTTTGAACTTCTTTGATTACTTTGCCACCAGATAGCATTAGGAGGACAGCATTAGATGATTAGTACTTCTTTTTTATTTATTTGTTTCTAGAAGATTATGCAACGGCTGATGTAATGGTATATGTGAATATAGTGTATGATTCAAAAGTTTGGACGTCAAACTTTCCTTCAATGTTTTTTCTTTATTTGTTTATTTTCATAATAATTGTACAGTAATACTGATAAATTGTACCAATTGTACTAATACTATGAAATTGCAAAAACAAAAACAAAAACGTGTTAAACAACCCGGAAACTTCTTCCTCTTCTTTCGGCTTCTCCCACCTGTCCTCTACATGTTCCTCTTTTAACCCAACTACCTGGATGTCCTCCCTCACCACATCCATTAACCTCCTCCTTGGTCTTTCCCTTTTCCTCCTTCCTGGCGGCTCCATCCTCAGCATTCCCCTACCGATATACCCCATGTCCCTCCTATGAACATGTCCAAACCATCTCAATCTCCCCTCCCTCACCTTGTCTCCAAAACGTCCTACGCTGTGCCTCTAATAAACTAGTTTCTAATCCTGTCCATCTTTGTCACTCCCAATGAAAACCTTAACATCTTCAGCTCTGCTACCTCCAGCTCCACCTCCTGTCTTTTACTCAATGCCACTGTCTCTAAACCATACGACATTCCATACAACATATAAACTTTCCCTTTCACTCTTGCAGATACCCTTCTATCACAAATAACTCCTGCCACTGTTTTCCAAACACTCCACCCTGCCTGCACTTTTTTCTTCACTTCTCTAACGCACTATCCATTACTTTGCACTGTTGACCCCAGATACCTGAATTCCTCCACCTTCTCCACCTCTTCTCCCAGCAACCGCACCACTACACTGCTCCCCCCATTCACACACATGTACTCTGTCTTAGTCCTACTGACTTTTATTTCCCTTCTCCTCAGCACGTACCTCAACCTCTCCAGGCTCTTCTCAACCTGTTCCCTACTCTCACCACAAATCACAACATCATCCGCAAACATCATAGTCCATGGAGACTCCTGTCTGACCTTGTCCGTCGAAATGTCGATCACCACTGCAAACAGGAAAGGGCTCAGAGCCGATCCTTGATGCAGTCCAACCTCCACCATGAACCAGTCTGTTGTTCCTACTGCACACTTCAATGCTGTCACACTGTCCTCATACATGTCCTGCACCATCTCACATACTTCTCTGACACACCCGGAATATGTTTTGTGATTTTTCAAAATAGCTACTTTTAGCTTTGGTGATAGCTTGGCATACTCATGCCATTCTCTCATCAGATTCACAAGATAGTTCCCTGGAATGGATTTCAATTCACAGGTGTGCATTGTCAAGTTACACTTTTTGTTACACTTTTTGCCTTCTCATTGTGCATCAGTTGATTTGTGCAAAGGAATGGTTAAGAACAGAGACAATAGCCCTATTAGTGCTACTACAACTACTGTAGAAATGTATAGTCTGGAAAGAAACACTCAGTTAAGTAAAGAGAAAAGACAATCCATTGTTACTTTAAGAAATGAAGGGCAGCAAATCCCAAAAAAAAAATCTTAAGAACTTTGAATGTATCCCCAAGGGCAGCCTCCAAAACCGTTATACACTGTAATTAAACAAGCTCTCATGAGGACCATCCCAGAAATGGAAGACCATGAGCTACCTCTGCTGCAAAGGATACGTTTATTAGAATTACCAGCCTCCAACCAATTTACATACATACTTCTCAGAATTCAAACGTCAAACACTTTTTAATAGCTACAGTGTGGGTCAGGCCTTCGGGGTCAAATTGCGAGAAAGAGACAATTACCTAAGAAGAGACTTGCTTATGTCTTTGCTAGATGTACAGAGGGTAAATAGAAATGGAAGTTTCCTGAATGTGTGGCTCCCACTGTGAAGCATGAGGGAGGAGGTGGGGGTGCTTAGCTGGTGACACGGTTGGTGATTTAGTCAAAACTGAGGGCACATTGAACCAGCAAGACTACCACAGCATATTGCAGGGATATGCCATCCCAGCTGCTTTGCACTCAGTGGGACCTTGATCTGTTTTCCAACAGGACAGTTAGCCCTTACATACCTCTAGGTTATGTACGAGCTATTTGTTTAAGAAGGAGAGTCATGGAGTGCTGCATCAGATGACCTGGCCTCCACAATCACCCGATCTATTGGAGAATAAAGGAAAAGCAGCCAACAAGCACTTAACACCTCTGGGAGCTCCTCTATATTGTTGGAAATCTATTCCAGGTGACTACATCATAAGCTGACTGCCAAGAGTGTGCAAAGCTGTCATCAATGCAAAAGGTGGATACTTTGAAGAATCGAAAATATTAAACATATTTCAGGTTATTTAAAACATTTTAGTTTACTACATAATTCCATACATGTTCTTTCATAGTTTGGACATCTTCAGTATTAATGTACAATGTTGGAAATAATACAAATAATGAAAAACCACTGTGGCCAAACATTTTACTGATACTGTATTTGTTTATACACATGCATACATTATATTGCTTGTACACAGTGTTTGTGCAAACTGCAGTACAAAGTGATTGTGGATTGTGTGAGCTTGTATGTGGTTTCTAAAAGCAGACTGGTGAAAATGTATAAAAAAGAAAAATACCCTAAAGAGCTAAAAGGTTTCTTTCTTGTTAAGAAAGGCAGCAGATGTAAGTGCTTGCATATCCTTAATTAGCTGCATTAATAATGATATCAGAGTAGGGTCTTTACAACAATAGTAATACAAGTATTTGTGAGTTTGCGGGTGGGTGGCTGTTGTAATGGAAAAATCTTGTATTTCTTTGTAGGCTATTGCTGAAACTATAATGTAACTAAGTGTTCTATTCTGTCACTGTTTTAAACTGCAGGTTTGAATGCATAATGGATTTTTGCATTATTTATTTATGCTATTTTTATATGCAACATCGGTTACAGACTTCTCTCGTTTTATCCAGCAGGTTGACACTCATTTACTTTTTTGGAAAATAACAAATGCGAATTAATCATGCTCGGAATACAGCTAGTGGCTAATGGGTGCTATGAGTTAAGCATCAGGACCGAACAAAATACTCTGTTACACCTTCAACATTATTATTTTCCCATCTGTTCGGCAGAGGCCTGATTCGAAATGCATCATGTGATAAGGTCTGTCTCATTTGAAATGCCTCATGTAGACTGAAGTGAAGATAGCAATGGACAAATTTGAATTGGCATATTGAGACAGCACCGCAAAATTTGACTGAACAATGGAATTTAACTGTCTCATAGCAAACAGAACAAACAATCCTATTTATGTTTGATTGCCAGGTCATGTGCTGCCATGCTGCCATGGCTAGCTATGTAGCTAGGCCAACATAATGCTAGCTAGCCTTACAGGGCCAATCGTAATAAAAGGATAAAGTGTTTTCAGTATGATATCATCATCTGAGGTTATTTTCATTTTTTTACCATTCTTTCTTTGCAGTCATTGGACATTCAGGCAGGGTTTTTGTAGTGATTTGTTAATAATACAGCTGAAAAAAGTTTAATAGATTACTTTTTAATGGCTTTTGATAGCACCTTTACTACACAAGTTGACAAAATGTAAGGAAATTTGTTAAACCAGTTCTGTCAGTTAAACTGGAGTGAAAGATCTGCTGTTAAATTGATCTGCTGATGTGGTCATTTTGCTTTCTATATACAGTGCCCTCCACAATTATTGGCACCCCTGTTTAAGATGTGGTCGTGGACTTCTAAAAAGTCTCCTTTTTTTTAAAACAACATAGAACCCAAATGCAAAAAAAGAGAAAAATCCAACCTTTCATTTAAGTACATAATTGTTTTTTTTTTTTCAATATATTTTTCTGTAGTTGCTAAGGTTGGTCAGGGTATCTAGGGACTTTTATTAGTATTCATGATTTCCTGTTTCCCTGGGGTATAAATATGACGTGACACAGAGGCCTAATTCTTTTACCCATTTGTCAACAGTGGCATCTTGGGGTCACAGAGTCTCCAAAACAACCATCCGACGCTCTCTACATGCCAACAAGCTGTTTGTTGCCTTTTCTCACTAACACTCACAAACGTAAGCGTCTGGAGTTTGCTAAGCGGTACTGGGACTTCAACTGGGATCGTGTGCTTTGGTCAGATGAGACTAAGATTGAGCTTTTTGGCAACAAACACTCTAAGTGGGTCTGGCGTAAAACAAAAGATGAGTATGCCGAAAAGCACCTCATGCCCACCGTGAAGTATGGTGGGGGATCTGTGATGCTGTGGGCCTGTTTCTCTTCCAAAGGCCCTGGGAACCTTGTTAGGGTGCATGGCATTATGAATGCTTTGAAGTACCAGGATATTTTAAATAAAAACCTGATGGCCTCTGCCAGAAAGCTGAAGATAGGTCGTCATTGGGTCTTTCAGCAGGATAATGATCCAAAACATGTGGCAAAATCTACACAAAAGTGGTTCAGCAGTCACAAACTCAAGGTCCTCCCATGGCCATCTCAGTCCACAGACCTCAACCCAATCGAAAACCTGTGGGGCGAGCCAAAGAGAAGAGTGCATAAGAGAGGACCCAGGACACTGGATGATCTAGAAAGATTGTGCAAAAAAGAATGGTCAAAAATCCCTCTCTCTGTGTTCTCCAATCTTGTGAAATGTTATAGGAGATGATTAAGTGCTGTCTTGTTGGCAAAAGGAGGTTGTACAAAGTATTAACATCAGGGGTGCCAATAATTGTGGCACACATGATTTAAAATTTTTTTTTTCTTCTAAATGTGTGATTTTTTTTACCACCAAAGTTATGTACTTAAATAAAAGGTTGGATTTTTCTCTTTTTTTGCATTTGGGTTCTATGTTGTTTAAAAAAAAGGAGAATTTTTTAAAGTCCACGACCACATCTTAAACAGGGGTGCCAATAATTGTGGAGGGCACTGTAGGTATGACATTGTCTGACTGTAATATTTTGTTTCTTTTATCCATAGTCCAAATTTAGCCCTTTTCTTGCCAATTATTTTCTAAAGCTAAGTTACAATGCTTTCTAGCAAAATAATGAATCTAAGCATTTAATCCTTATATTTCTTAATAAAAAAACTATAATTGTACACCTGATGTGATACTCTAACGAGCTACTCTATATCCTGTTATGACTAATTCAAAATAGATGAGCTAGTGATAATAGCTTCAGACTAGAGTGTGTATGTTTTCTGTATTAAATCCTAGTGCTAGTTTTAAATCAATGGTGTATCCACTATAATGATCTTATTATTTTCTGACTAATTGCTACAATAGACACAAACGTTCGCTAATGGGTCTGTTTGATTAGCAAAATAAATAACTCCAATAATTAGCGCTTTTTCTAGGGAAGCCTGCGTGTTCGAAACAATGTCTAAAAAATCATAAAGATGTTCTGAATACAGTGGGAATCTATAAATACTAATTAGTAGAAATGATTAAGCTATTTTTTTGTTGTTGTTGTTAGACATGTAATGTTAAATTTATGCTGAGAGAGACTCAGTAGTATGCTTCCCATCAGCCAGTGCACACATGATTAATTTTTACGCCTGATCTGCATTCACAGATAATGTGCACTGATATCCTCTCACCTTTCACTGCACTGATTTTCTCATATTTGTCTTCCTTGGCTGTTGGTGTTCATTGTTACTTTGCATTTTGTGTGTTTTCAGTTTTGTATGTTTGCACTAAAGCTTCTCCCCACCCACCGAGCCCACCTGGCAATGAGACTGGAAGGTAAGTTGGTTCAGAGCTACTTAAAGCTGGCTAGATGTCATTCACAATTTAACAAAACTTTTTAGAGGAAGGCGCTGAAAAAACCATCCCTCACACACTCTGCCCTGCTGAGGATGTCACTGTGTCACCCTGTTTTGTGGAGGATGTCGCTCTTCCACTTTGTCCAACTGATGTTGGTGCACTGCCGCCTTGCCCCCTCCCCCACTGAGCAATTCACTTGATCACTCTCGTGCTGAGGATGTCGCTTTACCTCATTGCATTGCTGAGGGCATTGCTCTGCCTCCCTACAATGCAGAAGGTGCCGCTTGGCTAAGGACATCGCTCTAATTTACTGCTCCGCTGATGACAATGATCTGCTTTGCTGAGAACATCACTCCTCCCATTTGCTGAAAGGTGTACCTCACTTCCCCCTTGTGCAAACATGGAGAACATTATTCACCCCTTTTCCATCACAGAGAGCAGCCTCACTCCATGGGGGTGTTTCTGGTTGGGGCTTAAGCACAATCACACAATCACTAAATGACCAGACTGTTGAATTGTTACATATGATTAAATAGAAGGTGTCGATTAGCTTTTATACTTCGTAAGCGTTCGGCCTACGAACATTCCTGATGGCATAAACATGAGTTCAACTTTTTCAGTAACAGGCCAATCTTTTTTCGTTTTGATTTAACAACATAGCGATAACAACCGCATCTTTGTCCACATAACAAATATAAATTTAGCTTTTAGGTGTGTGTGATTGAGTATCCATGTTCTCTGCATGGGCTTCATATTCCCCTGAAAGGATGAGGTCAGTTTCTGAAAGTGACTGATTGAGTAAGTAAAATTAACAAACTCCAAAGTTTGCATAGACATTTAGAAGTGCCTTTTCAATTTATGGCCTTTATAGTTTGATGGAAATTAAGCATCTGTCAAATCCGTTTTCCTAACTTAATTAATGAAAGAAACATAAATGTAACTGTAACCCTCACCATTATAAAGCAGTTACTGAAGATGGATGATCAATGTAAAATCTTACCAATACATTTCTATTTTGGCACTATTTTCTTTCTATACACAGATTTTCTTTTTTACTTTTTTTCAAAGGAACTGTTATTTGTTGATTTTGGAATGTTAGAATGAAACCCTAGTGACTGATTTTCTAATGTGTTTACGTAGTCTTTGTAATACAAAAGAAGAGAGTAGTTGTTATCAAAACAACTGAGCGTATGAAAAAGAGACACCCATAAACCGAGGCTGGTTATATTACAAATAGGGAACTATTTATCTATCAATAGTGTGACAACAAGGCTATTAGGGTTGAGCACTACATCACAAGGTCTCATCAGTGCCATAATAAAAATGGAATGTTGGTTGGGCAATTCTTTTATATATATATATATATGACCTGCTTAGTCAAACCTGATCCTCCTACTGGATAATAAAAAGTGAAAAACAAATAAAGTTTATTTACATTTATGCAGCTGATCATATCTTGACCACCTGCAACTAACGCACATTCTAACAATGTGTAAAATGAATTAATTAACTAGGAAAAACAACCTTGCTAAATACAACCTAGCTGTCTTATCTAATTGAGCTAGCTACTATTTATTTACATTAAGTGTACTAATACATTAGGATTAAATCATCTTCCCACTAAAGATTTTATGTTGATTGCCAGTAATTGCAATTTAATTTGTGGTAAATGTTGGCCAAATTGCATCTGTTTACGGAAGCTAGTAAAGTGTTGGTGCTACTTTAGATCTTAAAGCAAGCTTCCTCCAGTGTAATAGCTTTCAACAAGTATGTTACAGCAGTGGTCCTCAACCCCCAGGCCGCGGACCGGGACCAGTCCGTTTGTCAATTGGTACCGGGCTGAACAGAAAGAATACATAACTTACATTATTTCTATTTTTATTTATTATCTGATTCTGAACGATGTTTTATTTAAAAAAATGACCGGATTCTCTCCGCCACATCTGTCTATGACTCACTCTTGATGCATGTCAAGATGCCTCGATCACGTCTTACCTCCATCCGCTACCTTCTTAAAGGGGCTGCTCCGGCTGGTAACACATTACCACTAAATTGAAATTCCCAAGCTAACAAAATTACCAAAAAACAACACTGTGGATTTATGTTAATTATTATTAGAAAATACCAGTTTTTATGGCGGTCATATGATTTTTATTTATTTTTGTATTTATCCGCCACACCTTAAAGGCCGGTCTTGGGTTTGAGAGCAAAAGATAAACAGACAATAGAGCAGAATTTCACTTTCAAGTCCTGACATTTAGAGCATGGTTCATGTTACATTTTGGGGAAGTGGTATATCAGTAGTTAAGGCTCTGGGTTACTGATCGGTAGGTTGGGAGTTGAACCAACAGTATTGCCAAACTGCCACAACTGGGCCCTTAGCAAAGCCCTAACCATCCATGCTCCAGGGGTGCTATATCATGGCTTACCCTGGGCTCTGACTTCAGCTTCCTAACATTTCTGGTGTATGTCTAGACAGAACTTTACTGTACTGTAATCCATATTTGACAAGTAAAAAGTCTCTTTCTGCCAGATATGGAAAGGACAAAGTGTCAAGAAAGAAAAGAGCTGCTCATGCTACAAAATGACTTTAGCTCATTAGTAAAGCATGTGGAGATGGTATCATGGCTTGGGCTTGAATGATGGCAACAGGCTACCTGTTCTTTGTTGAGGAAGTAACTCATGGTGGTAGCAGGAGAACTTCATTAATGTGTAATACTGGGAGTCTGGTCAAGCCAATCACTAGACCATATTACAATTCCATGTCTGAAATATGCAGGTACATTTGTTGTTTTCCCAAATGCAGGATAAAAGTGCCCGAAGGGTATTTGAAGGTCCTACCTGCTCAATGGTCCGAGGATCTTTTCTGGTTTTCTTATTGATGCATATGCTTACTGTTTGCTTAAATTCAACTCAGAACCTGTATTGTAAAGTGCAAAGATACAGTACATAACAAACGATAAATCCCATAAAAAAATCAGGCATTCGTTTTCACCTTTGGTGGCTGAGTGTATAAAGGCTATATGTGGTTATGCAACAGATCTGAGATGACACCCCATGACAGGACCATTTTATCAGTCCTTCTTTCACCACGGCAGCGTTTTTTTTTTAGTTAACCAAAACCTCTCGACTAGCATAGGGACAATCCAGATTTGAACGTCTGGCTTCAGACCCAAGTGCTTTACAACAAACCACAAAATCCCACACGATGTTGCATGACTTATAGGACCTTTGTCTTTTAAAATAAGTGCCTCAAAACTAAAACTAAAAAGTAAACAATAAAAACGATGCACTATTTTGCTCCCCTAGTGGAATGATTATATATACCATATTATTATTATTATTATATATACCAGTGATCCTGGCTGATTCTGCTCTCCTGACCTGCTCAGTCAAACCTGATCCTCCTACTGGATAATAAAAAGTGAAAAACAAATAAAGTTTATTTACATTTATGCAGCTGATCATATCTTGACCACCTGCAACTAACGCACATTCTAACAATGTGTAAAATGAATGAATTAACTAGGAAAAACAACCTTGCTAAATACAACCTAGCTGTCTTATCTAATTGAGCTAGCTACTATTTATTTACATTAAGTGTACTAATACATTAGGATCAAATCATCTTCTCACTAAAGATTTTATGTTGATTGCCAGTAATTGCAATTTAATTTGTGGTAAATGTTGGCCAAATTGCATCTGGTTACGGAAGCTAGTAAAGTGTTGGTGCTACTTTAGATCTTAAAGCAAGCTTCCTCCAG
Organism: Silurus asotus; assembly: GCA_024362625.1. Lineage (NCBI taxonomy): Eukaryota > Metazoa > Chordata > Actinopteri > Siluriformes > Siluridae > Silurus > Silurus asotus. The sequence goes on along the minus strand of MU541276.1, from coordinate 1,338,675 downwards.
TGTAATAGCTTTCAACAAGTATGTTACAGCAGTGGTCCTCAACCCCCAGGCCACGGACCGGGACCAGTCCGTTTGTCAATTGGTACCGGGATGAACAGAAAGAATACATAACTTACATTATTTCTATTTTTATTTATTATCTGATTCTGAACGATGTTTTATTTCAAAAAATGACCGGATTCTCTCCGCCACATCTGTCTATGACTCACTCTTGATGCATGTCAAGATGCCTCGATCACGTCTTACCTCCATCCGCTACCTTCTTAAAGGGGCTGCTCCGGCTGGTAACACATTACCACTAAATTGAAATTCCCAAGCTACACTGTGGATTTATGTTTATTATTATTAGAAAATACCAGTTTTTATGGCGGTCATATGATTTTTATTTTTTTTTGTATTTATCCGCCACACCTTAAAGGCCGGTCTGTTACAGACATTAAACTGGTCCGTGGCGGCAAAAAAGGTTGAGGTCCGCTGTGTTACAGTACATTCATGGATTGGAAAATAGAGGTAAATTATTTACTTCATGTCTGGACTGCTTGCTGCCTTGTGAACGTTAGTGGGTTGTTTAATATTATCTTTGTTATTAATATTAAAGTTATTCATTCTTTGTTAATAATATTGTCAGGTATAAAAACAAAGATAAATCCCCCCCAAAAAAGAGCACTGTATGTCAGCTCTGATGGCTTTTTGGATTAAATAGCTGTACTTGTCTCAAAAGTGATCCTCAGTTTGCCCTTGTGTTGGTCTCCAATAGTCTTAATAGACTGCAAAGTCCAAAAAATGGAGGATTATTATTTTATTTTTTTGTTCCCTATAGGTCAACTGAGCTCAGACATGCGAGACCTTTAGCACTGACCCACAGATTTACATACTTTTTAAAAAGTTCATCATGAATAGTAATGGAGCCATGTCCTGATTTTATTTTTACTTCCACAGTGGATTCAAGTCCCAGTTTAGGTAATGAAAGTTTATTTTATTATCAGTATTTTCACCCTTTAAAGGTAGAATTGTTAACTTAAGGTAAACCCTGGTAATAATAATAAAAAAAAAAATGTACACGAATTATTCAATGGATTATGTTTGAGTGTGGTATGGGTAATGGGGGTTCCTTTTCTGTTAGCTGTTTCGAAAACAAGCATCTTAAAAAAAAGAGCATAATGCATCCGCTCTGATGGCTCAGTGGCTTAACCAGCTGTACTTGTCTTAGGTTTGAATGTCGATTCATCTTTGTCTCAGGTCTGCACTTTGGGTTCTAATCAGGTGGAATATCATGCCTAGTTTCACTGAGCTCAGAGATGTGAAATCCTTTTGCACTGAGCCACAGCAGTTTAATTTTTTAAACAGTTTATTACGAATTTTGATAGAGCCACACTCCAGAGAGTTCCCAGAGAACTCTATAAACAAGAGTTTGTAGTCCCAGCTCCTAAATGGGTTTGAGGCCTGATTTAGTTGGCATTAAAGCAATGATAAATTCTGTAAATATAAAATAACATATCACCTCTCAATGTCTGTAGGTGTCTCAGATATGAACCTTCATTTGATTTGAAAATCTCATCAACCTCTCTATTATCTCTGTTTCAGGTCCGCAGTCGATGCTTAGATCAGGTGCAAAACGAAAATTCTGGACTGTGCCACATAGGTCCACTGAGCTCAGAGATGTGAAATATTTACCACTGACCCAGCAGTTACATGCTTTTAAAGTAATTATCAGGAATAGTTGTAGAGCCACACTGAAATGTTTGGAACTTTAACCTAACCAAACCAAAACGGCTTCAAGTCCTGATTCAGGTGATGGAAGTGTCTCTTCTTTTCAGCATTTTCTCTCTCTGCTGGTAGACGTGTTAACTAAAAATAAACCACCTAAAAGAAAAAACACAAAAATAAATCTGCTTTAATAGCTCAAAGTTTTAAGACCATTGTATGTGTGAGAGTGTTAATGGAGGTTTGGGGGTTTGCTTCAAATAATGTTAGTACTTCTGTCACTGTGTCCTTATATATATATATATATTGAGAAATACACTCTCTCTTAGCTGATATAAAAGTAAAGATAATCCGCCCAAAACATGTAAGCTGTGGTGGCTCAGTTTCTAAAGCAACTGTACTTCTCAATTATCCCTGTCTTGGGTTTGCTGTAGTTTTAAAAATTAATGTGCTATAACATCTAGCATTTTGAAAGCAAAGTGTAGACTTTCCTACATTGGTGCTTACGAGATATACGTTTTTTAGCAGTGACCATTAAGTTCACACATTTTTTAATCATAAAGATTGATGAAGACAGGCCATTATATATATATATATATATATATATA
>MU541276.1:1295034-1333006 GCA_024362625.1 Silurus asotus | reverse complement strand
GTAAAAAAAATATAGTATATATAAAATGTATGTGTATACATATATAAGTAAATATAAAGTAAAGTAAAATAATAATATATATATATATATATAAAGAAGAGAGAGCCCAGAGTAGCATAACCCCCTGGTTCAACTCTCCCGGAGGCCCAGGTGGGACAGACCGGACTTTCTCTCTCTTTCTTTCTTTCTGCCGGAGTTTTACAGTCCCACCCAAGCGTAGCACCTTTTGCTCAGTGGCGGCCTTGAACCGAGGTTCAGTACCCACAATGGGTATCGACGCTTAACCCACTGAGCTATCGGAGCTGACAAGTCACTCTTTCTTTTTTAGGGGGTTTATCTTTTGTTCTACACCACTACTCGTGTAGAGAGAACTTTACACTATAGAATAAAACAACTTATGAAATGATGTCAGCTGCTGAAGTGTGACTTGAACCAGCATCACAGATATCAGAAAGCACCAGTCTTAATCCACTGAGCCACCAACCAGGCTAAAGTGGCAGACTTTTTCTTTTGTGTTTATCTTTCATTTCCGGGCAACATGCATAAAAGCAGAGATAAACCCCATAAAAAAAGAAGCCTGCAACATCAGCTCTGTTGGCTCAGTGGATTAAACAGCCGCATCTGTCTCTGGTTTAAATCTTTGTTTCATGGGTTCTAATCCGGTTGAACTGGATGTGTTTTATAAAAAAGATTGGTAACCTTGTTTCACTGAGCTCAGATATATAAGATTTTTTAGCACTGAACCACAGAAGTTGCATGTTTTGTTTTGAAACAGTTTTATCATGAATACTGATGGAGCCACATCTCAGAGCCTTGAACTCTACAAATGAGACCTCCTAAATAAGTTTGATGCTTAGTTCAGGTGATAGAAGTTTCTTTCTTTGTCCATAATTTCATTCAGCTGGCATAAAAGAAAAGATAAACCCTGTAAGAAAATATATATATATAAATAAATAAAAATAGTAAAACTTATCATATAGCTTCAATGGCTCAGTGTCTGTTCTTGTCTCAGATTTTAACATTTAATTAACCTCTCTATCATCTACATCAGTAGGTGTTCAAATCATGTGGACTATGAAATCCAGTAAAATGAAAGTCTGGACTGTGCGACATAGGTCCACTGAGCTTAGAGATGTGAGACCTTAGCCAGTGACCCACAGCAGTCATGTCTTTTTAATCAAGTTTGATTCTCAAATGGCTTCAATTCCTAGTTCAAGTAATGAAAGTGTCTCAGTATTGTATCACTTTTATCTTCTATCAGTGTGTTGCTTCATATGAAAAGAAAGCCAAAAAAAAAGGGAGCAGTATCACATGACTGATGGCTCAGTAGGTTAAACAACTGTACCTTTCTCAGATTTGAACCTCAGTTCATTCCTGTCACAGGTCTGTGGTATGAGTTCTAATCAGGTGGATTGTAACATCCATGAATAAAAGGAAAAAGAAAAAAAGTAGTGACCCACCTAGTTCCAGTGAGCTCAGAAAGGTGAAATCTTTACCATTGGACTACTTTTTTTAAAAACAGTTTATCATGCATATTAAAGGAGCCACACCTCACAGTCTCAAGCTCTACAAACAAGACAGCTCCTAATAGGGTTTAGGGCTTGGTTCAGGTGACTCTAGAGCTTTATTTTTTTTTATTTAATAATGAATTTCTTTTTTAAAAAAAGCTCTAGAGTTCCAGAGACCTTCATACAGTTGACCGGATATACCCCCCTTCCCTAACCACGGAAGGGGGGTATATCCGGTCAACTGTATGAAGGTCTCTATTGCACTAATAAACAACGCACAAAATAAACAAATTAGTCAGCTACCATTCACTGAATTTAAGTGCACCAATACATTATTATCAACAATTTACCGAAGATAGATATTGCATGCACACTAGTCAACTACAATCAGAACCTAAGACTTTAACCAGCTCACTAGATTCTTAAAAGGTCAGCAAATGCATTGAAAAAATGTCCCATCATCATACCAACTTACCAGCAAGTCCGTTTTGGGAAACACTGTAATGAACTGGGTTCAGTGCCGGGTGAAGGCACACAGGCAGCTGCATAATTGACTTCTAGTGTTTGAAATTCATTCAAGTTCTACTAGGCTCATGCTGGGCTTCCTCTGAATACAAATAGAAAAGATTTATTTGAACCTTTCGCACAAATAAAGTTCAAACTAAGCTAATTTTTCACCTCATTTATGCTCATTACACCTTTGAATATTCTTTGCATTATTGCATGTGATTTATAAACAGGTTTTTAATCACCTGATACCACACTGATAGGCTGTATGAATTAACCGCGTGGGAAATAAATCAGCCCCAGATCACGTCTCCCTACCATTCGATGGTCTTTTCAATGACGTTTCACTTGGTTCTGCAAAAGTCCAACATAACATGCCTCAAGAAATTTTTTTCACAGCAAATGTTTCTTATTATTTCTGGTTTTTGATTATAGAAATTTCAAATTTAACATAAGAAAGAGGAGTGACTTGGAATTCTTGGTACTGCATTCAGACTAATAGATTGATATAATAATAAAATAGTACATTTACTAAGAGGGTGAAAGGTTAGTTGTAAATACGAGCTCCTGCCGCTTGTTGTGTTAGACAGAAGCTTGTGCCATGTTTACAATGATGCTCCTCAGGAAGCTGATTTACCATACGGATAAAGCACAGCGTTCGCCATGCTAGTGTTTAATAAGAGATGTGTGGATTAATTTTGCAATGAGCGGTGAGGGAGATAAGCGCACCCCGTGGAGATCGTTAAGCCTGTGCTTAATGAAAGCCGATGAGTCAACAAGCCATTAGAAGTGTTGTTCTCACTGTGCACTCCTCCACCTGCACCATTACGCGCACTACTTACTGATATTAACAGCCATGTAGCATTTGAAGAAATAATAAAAAAAATAAAAAATGTTAAAAAAAAGTGTAAAAAAAAAAAAAATATATATATATATATATAGGTGACACCCAGGCATGGCTGGAATTGTTATGCCTTAGATCTTAAGAGTATGGGTTTTATCCTTTTTTATTTTTATTTCATTTTATGCAGGGTAACAAAATAAAGTGCCTACTAAAGGTAAATGAACACACAGATAACTTGACCAGTTGTGTATTTCATACCTGTGCTTTCAGTGGTGTCCTGCCTGAATCAATCCACCTCTTAATACCATCATTATGATGCCACGGCTATAGAAACCATCAATATTATACAGAAACTTCTTATAACAGACTCCTACATTACAGGAGAATGAATGGCATTGATAAAGCAGACATTATTCCATGCTAGCTAGAAGGCCTTAGAGTGGGCAACTTGAAATCTGATTGGGTAACGCTATCAACTTCAGGTCAACTTGGGTTTGATGCTAAAGTGCACCCGTAGTAAAGGGCTTATGGCAGTTCACTTTTATGCCAGTATCATGTGATGTGACGGCTGAAATCTGATTGGATAGAAACCTAAAATGTATATATTTGAGAGCAAACTTATAACATGAAGAGATTAGACTATTAGGAATAATTTAATAATGGACAAAAATAATTTAAATCTAAGTGATTCTGATTTTAGGCCAGCAGAGATGATCTTTTGCTATTGGGTTTAACAGTTAACTATACTTCCAGTAAGCTTGTAGCAGAATATTTGGAGGTAAAAACTAAACGGGGACAGAATTTCCATGCTGTCTCTCTTGACAGTTTCTCAGATGATTTACCTAATGTTGGTTAAAATCACTAGTCTTTAATTTAGGGTAACATGCATGTGTAGACCTGGAGAAAGTAATAGTTACTTTTTAGTACTTTTAGTTGTTTGTAAATCCAATGCTGAAAAACACAGCAAATAACATATGACTGCAAATGATGAGCCACGGACTACAGAGTTCACAGGAGTGGCCAAAAGTCGTGCATCCGTGGACATCAGCCAAGCGACTTAAAATTTGTATGACCAAGTATTTAAATGTGAATTTAATGCTTTTTTTTTACTGCACTGTATTTTCTTCTGCTCAGTTTAGTCGCTGTGTCCACATCCTGATTCTAAAAGATTGTCTAGGACCTTTCCAAGAACAATTACTCACCTAAGAAAAATCCTTACCAACTGGAAGACCATATCCCTGCTTATAATGTGCAGAGCAGTGTTTGTGTCTGTCTTTTACATTTGTGGATTCTAAAATAGTAGTAAACCCTTCACTTTATTTCTGAACTGCTGGGGGTCTTGTGAACATGGGCATTTGCCTTGCAGGCGCAGGTGCTTTGTTCCTGTCTGCGAAAAGAAAGAGAAACCATACGCTTCCCGCAATGACCTCGCAACCTAAGTTTCCCGTTACTAAAGAAAATTTGTGATTTGAAAACAATTACCATGAATAATAGTGGGATTTCCATGTGCTTGAAAGGCCACAGTCACCTGGATCCATGTGCTTGACAATTCCTTCAGTTTTCTTTAACAGTCACCCCAGTCACTAGATCTGAATGAACTAGAGCACCTTTACAATACAGCAGAACTGAGGATTCATAACACGCATCTGGCTAAACCAAAGAAAATACATGATGGACCACAATCACAAAAGAGATGTAGTTTTGAAAGTGGAGAGGGTTCAAAGAAAGGTATATTCCTTTTGCTTTTCCTTTAGTGTTCAGTCTGCATATGCCCATTTCCAAGGAGTTTCCTGCAGAAAAGTTCATTTTTTTTCAACTACCACTTTATCCAGGTCAGGGTCACTTTACCAAGTCCATCCTAGAGACATATTGGCAGGGGATGGGACTCACCTTGAAAGGAAAGATATGAACAACCAAAGAAGGGGCTCGCTTACTGCTAGGCTAAGTGAGGAAAGTTAAGAATAAAAGCTATAGACCAAGGTGTCCAATCTTTTCCAAACAGGGTGCAGGCTTTTATTCCAACCAGTCAAGGGCCACACAGGATGCTCATTGAAAATCATTCGATTTAAACAGGTAGAATTTGGTGCAGACTTCATTGAAATCATTGGAATATAAACCTGCCCTTTGTGGGAAAGATTGGACACCCCTGCTATATTCAGAGCACATAGAAACCAAAATATATCTAATAATATACCATACAGTATATCTTATCATGCAAATGCAATGCATTCAATGACCCAACTACAGGACGCAAATAGCATGAATTATATAAAAGGTATATGTACAAGATGGCCATGAGAGGGAATAATCCATGGTGGTTGTGACAAGGGTTGTCCTCTAGTTGTCTGGAAAGGAGTTCTAGAAGATGGCCAAGACAAGTGATGTCTTCTGGGGGTCTAGCAGGGAGTTGTCAAAGGTAGCCATGAAAAGGGATGTTCTCTGGAGGTCTGGTGGGAATAATAGTCCAAGGTTGAATGTGATGAGTGGGGAAGGGGTCCAAGCTAGCCATTAGAAGGGGTGTCTTCTGGTGGACTGAGGGAGAATTCTCCAAGGTGTGCTCATTCACAGTGACTCCACTCAGTGTATTTGGGAGGTGGGATGAATCTGGGAGAACCTACAGAAGATGAAAAGAACAATCAGGAGATCCAGGAGCTCTAAGAGGGCAATCTAATTTATGATGTAATTGTATAATACACAATACAGTATTGTGGCTGGACAATATAATCAATACATTGGCAATGCTCTATACTTTTGTAGATTTTAAAAAACAAAACAACAACAACAACATTCAACACAAATGTTTCGACTGCAGAAGCTGGAAAATAAATGCATTTTTAAGGAAGCCCTGACATCATTGCAGCATAAATAACATTGTTTCACATGAAGGGTAAACCCCTTTAAGCCAATACTGAATGTGAAAGCAAATGAAGGCATGCGGGTCTTACTGTGAAGTGTGACTAACAGTGTGTGTCAGAGAGATAGAGAGAGAAAGGAAGAGAGATATGCTGTGTCTAAAATAACTCCCTATTCACTATATAGTTCACTGTTTTCCTGTTTCTTTCATAATACAACCTTAACACCCTTTTGTTATTAGTGTTATTCAAACGCACCTATTATTAAAGATAATTAAACTGAAAGAATTATTCAGATTTCTTTCAAACGGAAAATGTACCAACATTTTGTTACATACCGAATGCTAATTTTTAGTTAGGCTGTTAAACCAACTAATTGTCTTTAAATAACAGGAAATCTGTGCCCATTTCTGAAAGACTTTTTGAGATAGACCTCACAGACCATGCTGACGGTGCTGGTCGTTAGACAGTGCAAGTTTCAAGGGGCCTAATGGTATAAAGATAAAGATGTGGACATATGGAGTACAGATAGTGGCACTGTATTAAACCCCTAATGTACCGTATAGCTTTCTATGCATTATTCACTTTGATAATTTAAAACAGCTCCACTGTTTTTTCCTATAAGTATGAGGCCGAAAGGTGAAGAAAGTGTGAAACAAAAGTCACAGCCTTTATATTGGAAGTAGAGAGTCGAATACCAATTGCTACGGATAGTTCAGACCGAACCGAGTGCATTTCTACTTTCACTGTAGAAATGAGAACCGTAAGCACAAGGCGTGACGTGAAAGCTTCATATGATGTTGCTACATCATCACGGACAAATGTTATTGTGCTCTTAGTCAGTTTGACGCTTTATTCAGTTTTTTTATTATTATTATTATGATTATTATTATATTCCAGCTGAAAGGAATGATGTAGAGTATATTGTAGACACTTTCCAGGAAATTAACTTGTGTGTTCGAGATTTCAGGGAGATACAACCCTTTAAACAGATTATTCAGATTATTGATATGCAAAAACCGAAAAATGACGTATTAAATAATTAAAATGTAAGGAATAGGTTTTAAAAAAATCAAGAAATCAAAGTTTAGTTTAAACATACTTTATAGATCACCTACAAGGTGTAGTATCTTAGAATTGTTGTTTAAACTCATGTTGCTAACTTTGTGCTATCTAAACTTTTTTTGTTCATTTGCAAAATAGCTGGTACATCATAATATGTATTATATCCCATCTTGGTGTCTTTCCACAGGAAATCCAATGTTCCCAAGAGATGCTCCAGATAACCACAAACATGCCTACTGGCTATGAATTAATTAAGCAAATCGCTTGGATTTTAAGTGTGGCTTTGAGAAAAATGCTGTTCAAGCCATCCTTCGCACATTTACGCCTTTTTCTGCTCACATAAAGACTGAAACACTCAATTTATACAATGGTGAATTACAACTGCAAGATTGGGAAACAGTTTTCTTTTTGTGTGTGTTTTTTTTACCTCATGGTTTTGTTTTCAATATTGTCTTGGAAGCTTTTTGTTGCCACTGTGACCTCCATCTTACTCAGTGATCTAAAACTTTAGAAGTTGTTCCTGTAAAATTCATGTAAATCTGCTTTGTGACATTGTAAGCAAGCTTTGTATAAAAATATAAAAAAAAATGTAACTCCTGAATAAGGAGACAATTGCTGTAAATAAATATTAGGTAGTGCATGCTTTTTACATGAGCTGTACGATAGCTATGTCTTTCCCCTCGATTCTGCTCACATAAAGACTGAAACACTCAATTTATACAATGGTGAATTACAACTGCAAGATTGGGAAACAGTTTTCTTTTTGTGTGTGTTTTTTTTACCTCATGGTTTTGTTTTCAATATTGTCTTGGAAGCTTTTTGTTGCCACTGTGACCTCCATCTTACTCAGTGATCTAAAACTTTAGAAGTTGTTCCTGTAAAATTCATGTAAATCTGCTTTGTGACATTGTAAGCAAGCTTTGTATAAAAATATAAAAAAAATGTAACTCCTGAATAAGGAGACAATTGCTGTAAATAAATATTAGGTAGTGCATGCTTTTTACATGAGCTATACGATAGTACGATAATACACTATCTGAAAAAAAGTTTGTGGACACCTGACCATTGTGGGGTTTTTTTAGTGTGCTTGTGCCTCGTTTACAGTCTCTGGTGTTAAAGTAAAGTCAGGTCCTGATGTAGGTGAGGAGGCCTGGGGTGCAGTCAGCATTCCAATTCATCCCAAAGGTGTTCAATAGGGTTGAGGTCAAAGCTTTTTAGTCAGACATCTTCCATTCCCGGCCATGTAAAGTATATTTTCATGGAGCTGGTTTTGTCATGCTGGAACAGGTACGAGTCTCCTAGTTCAAGTGAAGGGAAAATTTCATGCAACTGCATCCAATGACACCCTATACAATTGTGCACCTCAACTTTTGTGATAACAGTTTATGGAAGGACTAAATATCTGGAACGTCAGGTGTCCCAAAACTTTTGTCTGTATAGTGTCTGCCTTGTTATTACAATTTTTTTTATTATTATTATTTCTTTAACTTTTAAATCAGAAACTTTCAAACTTTCATAGTCAAGGGAATGTGCTGGCTACAGCATGACAGTCTGAAAAAAATCCAGAGGTTGTAGCTTAGAAAGCCCGGGTCTCAGTTATGTTTTACAATAATTTGATATGTCAGTTCTCATGTAATAATCTATTTCAGTACCTTTAGTGGGATGTCATTTTTAAATCTAATCACTGCTTAGCAACCGTTGCTAGCCACCATTAACTCAGAGGTTTTTCTGCACCTTAGCAGCACGCCAGCAATTCCTCTGGATTTAATCCAGACTTAAAGCTTCAGACTTCCCTAGACGAGTAGTTCATGTAGCACCATGCTAGACATGTGTTGGACTAATAAATATTAATAAGTAAATTATCTACCTTAAAAGAACAAATTCCCCATATTTCTCGAAATGTCAAGACCATTTCTACGGACAAACATATTGTGGCACCTGATATGTTCAGCCATGTTTTTTTTTTTTTTCATATTTACCTCATATTTAGAGGCGCACAGTTGTATAGAATGCCTTTGGATGCAGTAGCATGAAATTGTACCTTTAATTGAACTAGGAGACCCAAACTGCATTACAAAGCCCCTGTCCATAAAGCCAGCTGCATAAAGATATGCTTCACATGGGCTGGTATGCAAGATTTTTCCACATTTTATTTTCAAAGCCTTATTACAAACTGGATTTAACTAATATCAAACACTATCACATAATTTGTATGTATTTTTTAATAAATTTGCAAAGATTTTAAACAAACTTCTTTGTTGAAGTTTGTTAAAAATGGTTACAAATTTATTAAAAAATACATAATTATTTGATAGTGCTTTGTAGAATTTTGCAAAAAAACATTAATAAACATAAAAATCACATACATAGGTATTCACAGCCTTTGCTATTACACACAAAATTGAGCTCAGGTGCATCCTGTTTCCACTGATCATCCTTCAGGTGGTTCTACAACTTGATTGGAGTCCACTTGTGGTAAATTCATTTGATTGGATATGATTTGGAAAGGCAATGCATGTCAGAGCACAAACCAAGCCATTGAGTCCAAGGAATTGTTTGTAGACCTCCGAGACAGGATTATATCTGGGGAAGGGTACAGAAAATCTCTGCAGCATTGAAGGTCCCAATGAGCACAGTGGCCTCCATCATCCGTGAATAGAAGAAGTTTGGAACCACCATGCCTGGGGGAGAAGGGCCTTAGTCAGGGAGGTGATCAAGAACCTGATCGTCACTTTAAAAGAGCTCCAGAATTTTTATGCGGGGAGAGAACAACAACCATCTTTGCAGCACTCCAACCATCAGGCCTGTATGGTAGAGTGGGCAGATGGAATCCACGCCTCAGTAAAAAGGCACATAACAGCCCACCTGGAGTTGACCAAAAGGCACTTGACTGATTTACAGACCATTAGAAACAAAGATTAAACTCTCTGCCCTGAATGCCAAGCATTTTGTCTGTAGGAAACCAGGCTCATCACCTGGCCAATACTATCAGCGGCAGGAACTAGGAGACTAATCAGAATCGAGGGAAAGATGAATGCAGCAATGCACAGAGGCATCCTTCATGAAAACCTGCTCCAGAGCACTCTGGACCTCAGACTGGGGTGATGGTTCATCTTCCAACATGAGAAAAACCCTAAGCAGCACAGCCACAATAACAAAGGAGTGTCTATGGGACGATTCTGTGAATGTCCTTGAGTTGAACCCCGATTGAAGATCTCTAGAGAGATCTGAAAACGGCTGTGCATCGATGCTCCCTATCCAAACTGATGGAGCTTGAGAGGTTCTGCAAAGAAGAATGTCAGAAACTGCCTAGAAATAGGTGTGCCAAGCATGTAGCATCATATTCAAAAAGACTTGAGGCTGTAATTGGTGCCAAAGGAGATTTAACAAAGTATTGAGGCTGTGAACACTTATGTACATGTGAATATTTAGATTTTTTATATTTAATACATTTGCAAAGATTCTAAAACAGATTTGTTTCATGTTGTCATTATGGGGTGTTGTTTGTAGAATTTTTAGGAAAATAATGAATTTAATCCATTTTGGTATAAGGCTGTAACCTAAAATGTGGAAAAAGTGAACAGCTGTGAATAAACCCTATTGAACACCTTTGGAATACATTGGGGTGCAGTCAGCATTCCAGGTTTCCTCACCTCACCTACATCAACACCTGACTTTACTAACTGGCTGAACGAGCACAAATCTCCAATGTGTGCCTTTTTTGGTGACAGTTTTGAGAAGAACCACATATGGCTGGAAAGTACTTTTGTCCATATACAGTAGTGTATATACTGTATGTTTGGTTACATGAAAACTGAGCTTGTGTAGCTTCCAGATCTCCAAAAAATGTACAATCTCCTTGCCTTTTGTACATCTGGAGGAATGTAAAAGTGATATTCATTAGAGTCAAAATTTTGTTCTAGCTATTCTGGGATGCATATTCATCTCTGTGTCGTAGCATGGAGATGTCAAACATATCCAAGCTGTGCTTCATCTTTGAAAAAAGCTATATCAAACTTGCGTTTGTATACTATGCTGTTGAAGTGTCGCATTACAAATGATACTCTCTCTGTGACTTGCTTTGTTATTATTGCCTGTATATGTGGCTATACACAGACTACACCATTATGGGATCAACGGATATACATGGCGGCATTCACATGAAATAACCTAGATAAGGATGGGTTCCCTCTTGAGTCTGGATACTTTCTAGATTTCTTCCTTGTGCCATCTCAAAGAGGTTTTTTCTTGCCACGGTTACCACCGGCTCGCTCATTAGGGACAATCTTACACGTATTCGTTCTGCATTACTGCATTTTCTGTGTAAAGCTGCTTTGAGAAATGTCCATTGTTAAAAGCGCTACACAAATAAAAATGAATTGAATTGATATTTGGACAACTTACAATGTGGTTACGCTTATTTTTCGCATACGTGTTGTAAGTAGTTGTACATACATGTTGCACCATTTCTGTCGATCTTCACATTTTGTATTTTCATCTCGGGTTTAAGCAGTGAGCCATACTTCAGTGTTGTAGTCATGATGTGGTCTCTTTGCCCCGGGAGACTTCGAAGCCGAGTGGGCGCTCACTGCTTAGCTGTATTGTTGTTGTTTTTTTAACATCGCTTTGACATCTCGAGCATGGCATCTCTGATTGCTGGAACATGGCTGAGATCAGAATTGTAAGCATCTCCAGGAGTGTTTCTCTGATATGTACAAAAGCTTATTGAGGTGTGATGATTGGTGTGACGAGTGTCTGTGCTATGTGACATGTTTATACGTGAAATACACATAGTGTACTGATTCGTAGAAACAGTGCACTATCAGGACCACTAAACCTCATATTAGCACGTGTGTGTGTGTGTGTTTGCTTGGCTGCACGCTCAAGATGACAAATGAACAAAAATAACATGGCTGCCCTAAAGCAAAGTGTGCACAAATACACACACTCAGTGTGACCATTCATATTAATATCACAAAGGGGGGGAGAAAAAAAATGCAATTGTCTGAAACTTAAAGATATAAAATATTAAATATGCACATCTGTCTCACTCGGTTGCTCTCTCTGTCTCTCTCTGTTTTTTTCTTTATATCCGACCCTTCTGCTTTTCCACCCTCTCTCATCTCTCCTTCTGTCTCTCTGTAGGGACCTTTCGTGGGGTGTGTAAGAAGATTGATCACTTTCCTGAGGATGCTGATTATAAACAGGACACGGCTGAGTATTTACTGCGTGAGTCTACCCTCTCTCCAACACACACACACACACACACACTACTGCTGTATGTACCCACCCAGACAGTTGTTAGGTTCAGATAGATTGCGTTAGGTGCAAGACATTTTTCAGCAATATCTACTGTTCAGAAGTTGGTTTCCCAAATGCATTCAAAGGAAATATATATATATATATATATATATTCGTGCCAAGAAGTGACTCTAGTCCAGCCTGAAAGCTGAAAGAGCAAGAAAGAGAAAGCTAGCAGTTTGGGTTAGCTAGTGCTAGTGGTGGACAGTAATGCAGTTAATGAAATTTGTTACTGTTCTTAAGTAGCTTTGTCATGTCATCAATTATTTCCATTTTGGGAGACTTGAACTTCACACCATTTCAAATATCTTACTTTTTTTCTCAACTACATTTAGCGAAATCAGTTTTTCCTTATTGTCTGGTCAAGTTTTGATTAGCGTTTGGTGGGATCTATTTAGCACGAACATACAGTTCAGTGTGAGTTCAGAATCAGTGTTTGACTCATTAATATCATTCAATTGAATATGGTGTGTTGAGTAACAGAGTCTTTTTACATAAAAGTGAATTAATAACAGTCTTAATAATGATAATAGGAAACATTAAGCGTAATACGTATACGTAAGTACAATTAAAGGCGTATCATTTCATACTTTTACTGAAGTAATATCTTCCCTCATGTATCTCTAATACATGGTTCGTCCACTTCGTCCACCAATGCCTAGTGCTTTATATAAGTTAGCAAGCAGATAAAGTGGACATAAGGATATAAAACGTTATCTTTTATGCAACATTATTACAGCTTACACTGACCTAAGTAGAGTGAGTGATGGCAGAATATCATTATAATTAGATATACATACACAACATGGACAAAAGTATGGTTTGTGATTGGCATGTGCTTCGTTTTTAACATCCCATTCAACATTTAGTCCCAATTTGCTGTTAAAATAACCTCCACTCACACACTAGATATTGTGGAGATTTTAATCATTTGATCATTCAGCTACTAGTCAGGTCCTGATGTAGGAGAAGTGAGGAAGCCTGGGGTGCAGTCAACGTTCCATTTTATCCCAAAAGGTGTTCAGTAGGGTTTATAGCTCTGAAGCAGGAGATCTTCCACGCCAATCCATGTAAAGCATATATTCATGGAACAGGTTTGGGTCTCCAAGTTCAAGTGAAAGGAAAATTTCATGCTCCACAGCCAACGTTTGGGGAATAGCCACATATGGTGTCCCAGTACTTGTGGCCATATAGTGTTATGTACAGTATCTGCAATGTTGGCCCATATGGTGTGATCTTCCCAGAAAAGGAGAGGTTATAAAAATGGCAATTTAATAGCGGCTAATTGTAGAATTGGATGTTCAAAGAGCACCCAATCTTGTAGTCAGGTTTCGAAAAACTTTTGCCCACATAATCTATTTCTTAAATCAACCATTGCTGAAAGTTATTAAACTTGACAGGTTTTTGACTAAAATATTCTGTCAGACCTCAACGAGCATGTTCCTCTTCCTCTGTAATTAAACGACGTGACTGATCCATTCTTCAAAAAAAAAAAAAAAAAAAAAGAAAAAAAAAAAAATAGGAAAGGAGAACTGGATGATGGACGAGTGTTTGTTCTTCCCCTGAGCGTTAATAGATGAATGAGCACTGTCACTGCAGTTTGCCAGCATCTCTGAAGATGCTGATGAATGGTTCGCTCTTTGTGTGTGTGTGTGTCAGGATCAGGTGTTGGCTGCTAATTTGTTCAGAATTTACACAATTAACCTTCATTCCTCTATATTGATATTAATGCTTCAGACTTCTGAAACTGCTGGGGTGGCACATGTGCACTCACGCCATGCTATTCCAACAAGGTCACATGACCTGTAATCCTACAACACAATATGGACCTATTTGTTGAGACTATTGTTGGCGCTACAGGTGTCCTGTCCCCATAAGCTTTTGTATTTCATGTTAGTGATGGAAGGATCGGATTATTTTTCTTCTGAGTCACATTAAGGAATCGCTTATAAACGACTCATCACTACCTCTATGTATTTACCTCAATACTACAGGCTCAAAGTAGGAGTCCCAATATTAGTGACCACACTGCTCACATATTTTCTACTGTATACCATCAGCAAGTTGGTTTATCTTTCATTTTATTAAAGCTCCCTTACCTCAGATGGGTTTCAGCTGATTTAGCGACTCTTGTTCATGTGAATGGAACCCCACAACGTGCATTTCCCACCATTTTATCATCGTCCCTGTTGTTTTTCTCCTTTTAAGCCCTTAACGTTTTGAAAGGTTCTGCTAATTAACTGGCTAACGGAGCATGTGGATAAGATGTGCTGCTAAGCATTGTCAAGTTGATACTTACTCAATGTACCACACTCTTAACTGCTGAGACTGCATTATTTGTTGGGATACCTGTTTGTTCATGAAAAGGTTTTCCCTTTTCAAATTTTTCCAAACACACTCCTGAGACATATGCTGTCTATCAATGCTTCATTACGAAACTGGAGGTTACCTTAGAAAATTGCTACACTGATGTGTTCCTGAGTGAAAATGTAAAACACTACATAGCATGTAGCATGCACTCTTAATATACTAGCATTTCTTCTTCCAAAACCAAACGCAGTTGCTCTAATCTACAGATGTTAAGTGTTCTTAGTCTTCTGGTAAACATGGGGCACGAGTACCCATATATCTTGTAGATACGGCTCTAAAAAAAAAAATCCTTTCTGAGCAGTTACTTGAAGGTTGCATGCTGGTAATCAGGATCACTGAATAAGATATGGTCAGTCTTCACAGAGAAGTGCCTGTTTCACTCCTGAGAACATCGATCAATGAGAACTGAACACACCAATGTGCATCAGTGATGCTGGGGATATTATATTGGAGGTAAATTCATCAATGGCGTAGTCTCCAGACTTTGCAGAGTCAAAGAGTTTCGTCCCCCTCGAGTTTGAAAGGGGTTCTAATCCCATTTTAGATTCGAAAGGATTTAACTGGTTCCTAAAGACTGCTTCACATTTGATTCGGTAAAAGTAGCAAGCAACAGGACTGTTTCACAAGTATGGACCAGTGTACCGCTGATATTTATTTACTTGTCGGCTTGAAATAGCTGGCGAGACCTTGGTGTCAACTGCCGCTTGACTAACAATCGGGATACTGTGGACAGATCAAGACTGACATTTCAACACCATGACCTGGGATGAAGCTGGTTTTATTAAATTTTTATGGTGCTATTAGGTAGCAAAATAAACAGAATCTAGCTTTTAACACCTTACAAGTTTCTTGTAACCATGGGGACCAATTAGAATCAGGCACTCCACATGTTCTATCCTACTTTTTAATACAGATAAAGATGGAAGGACTTACAGTGTCGTTCTGGGTTTGTGTGTTCTCAGGTGCACTCCGAGCCTCCAGTGTGTTTCCAATCATGAGTGTGGGTTTGTTGTTTATGGGTGGCTTGTGTGTAGCAGCGAGCGAGTTTTACAGGAGCAAACACAATGTCATCCTCAGCGCTGGAATCTTCTTTGTCTCTGCTGGTAACTCACACAAACATCGAAACACCAGACACATACACACACACCCACTGATTCTGCTTTTGCACAGTCAATCATCTGCCTTTTTTTTTTTGTTGTTTTTTTTTTAACCATCCATGTAGAAGTATTTTGCCTGGTCATTATTTTTGGTTCAAATGTTATCAAATGGACAAAGAATTAGTGCTAACTGAGATATTGATGGAGATCATTATCAATTTTCTTTCAGTTTTTTTCTTCAAAATACTCTTTTTTTACTCCTGCTTATTCTAAAGACTTTTCACCCCCTTACTAACGTCCCCCTCTCCTTGTTCTTTCTCCTTCTTTCCTTTCCACATCTCTCTCTCTCTCTCTCTCTCTCTCTCCCCACTTATTGGTCATTCTTCGCTGCTCTCTGCACCAACACTCCACTTCTCCCATTCTCCCTCTGATTCCATCCTTTCCTCAATGTATTGCTGTCATTCTCACACTCTCAAGTCCCTCTTCCTCATTTTCATATCTACATTTCTTTTGCATAGGTCATGTCTAGATCTGATTACGACATCACACACATGTGATCCAGTCTAAAACGAGACAGCCGTGATGGATAGACGTTCACACCCAGTGTATTTCGTGCGTTTAGACTGTGCTTCCACTGACCACTTGTGACCAGATTTTGTAACTACATAAGTGGGCCGGGTTTGAGGTTGGAAAGCAAAACAAGCTTCATCCTTAACCAAACAGAGAACAAGGACACAGATTGGTCAGTCAAGGCTGCACTTTGACTGGCTGAGCAAGGATTTTCCATTCATTGTGTTTGCAGCTTTCATGTTCATTGGCATTGTAACCTGGTTCCCATGTAAAATTACAAATTAAAAAGAGAAGATTGAAATGCCAGGGCTGATCAATACCTTAGACTCTCAAACCTCCGCTTATTGATTTTAATTCCTCGTTTTATTCCATCTCTCATTTTTCTCCTGTGTTTATATATATATATATATATATATACATATACATATATACAAATACATGAATCAGTTTTCTGGTGAAAAATAATTCTGGGGTTTTTTTTGTTTTTGCACCAACAAACATAGAGCATTCATGCTGATCGTGCATCGCATTTACTTTTCAGTTTAGTATGTCATTTAAAATATATCTGATCATATATAAACCCATTAGATGACCAAAAGGTTTCTAGACACCTGACCATCATAGTCATACATGATCTCACTTGGTAATTATGTGGTACTGAGTGTAGGAAGGTCCTAAAAGGCCATGCATTATAATGTTCTTTCTTTCTTGCTGCGATCGTGCTGCCTCTTAAACCTGCCAAATACACAGAAAACTGAAAAATACCGATCCCGAGGAAACAAAGCTATGTCAAAATAATGAGGAAATCAAGTGTTGATAAAGTGAAAACAAGAAAGAAAAATATAATGCATGGCCTCTTAGGACTTCTGTACCAAGTGTAGATTAATGAGAGAAAAATAACTGCAAAATAACCATATTGAAAAAAGTGATGTGGGTCTGAATACTTTCCGAATGCACCGTATATAATTTTTTTGTCATATCCAGTATATCCATTCTCTCAGTATATGTCTGCTTTTCTCTCTCTCTCTCTTTCTCTCTCTTTCTTTGCAGGTCTTAGTAACATTATTGGAATAATTGTCTACATCTCGGCTAACTCAGGTGACCCAGGTCAGAGTGAGTCAAAGAAGAGTTACTCATATGGTTGGTCTTTTTATTTTGGTGCTCTTTCCTTCATCATGGCCGAGACAGTTGGGGTTCTTGCTGTGCACATGTTTATCGAGAAGCATCGCAAGCAGCAGCGTGCCAAGACGCTCGTCAAAAAGTCCAGTCTTGGCTTCGGCCGCATCCCCACCTACCGGTACCGGTTCGGGCGTCGCTCCAGCGAAACGCCATCGCGCGACGTGCCCATGTTCACACTCGCACGCGACTCTGACAAAACTGCCGCCGGGAAGCTGCTTGACTCTGACAGGGACTTCCTGCACAACTCTAACGCGAAGGACGCAGCCAATCGGAGAACAACACCAGTGTGACAAAGATGGATTGATTAAGGGTGGGAAGGAGGACAAGAAGCCATGACCTGACTTCGAGATCCACACAAATGGATGGAAATCAAACCGCAGGAACATAAAAGCACACAAGAAGTGACATAAAAAAAAACAGAACTTCACAAGCCTTCTCTCCTAGTATAAACCTTCTTCCTCTAATAATATTCAAGTCTAGCTCGTGATTGTTAGATCTTTTCATTCTGTTGACTGGTTTAGGCGAGGAACACAAACACACACTTTTTGCCACAGCTAGAGTTGTTCACAGAGGCCTAACAGGGATTCCTTCGATTTGAACAAAACACAACGGATAATAATTATTTGGTCGGTTGATGTTTCCGAGTCCAAACTAGATAGTGATTTTTTTGGTGCTTCCTATTATTCCTTGTTCGTTTCCAGTCAAACTTGTCGATGCATCCTTGGACCAAGTGCACACTTTGCTCCAGGGTTTGAAGGCGACATTCCAGCTTTCAAGCCTACAAAGACAAGCTGGGTGCCTACAGAGACCTCACTTATAAAAACCTCTCTACATACTTTACGCAGGAAATGTCTCCACAAAGACAGGAAACTGAGATGGGAATTGAGTTCGGTTGTTGATGCTTCCTATCGTTTGAAATTTCTAAGGTAGAAATGTAGCCTTAAAAAGGTACCGTGGTGGGGTTTTAAGGTCCACTGCTATACATTGAAGCTGTTTCTCTAATTGAAGGATAAAGCAAGTACCCTTAAGGGTCCTCCCCCACTTCAGTGAAACACAGTACCTTCAAATTCCAAAATTTCCCTCTTATTTAAAATGTATTTCTTCCTTTTTCACTCTTCCCCTCATCTAATACAAACAGGGTCTTTAAAAAAAGGTTATTCATGTACGGACCATTTCAGTCCCTATTGTTACATTTGCCCATTTACATTTAATACTATTCGAAATTACAACAGTAACAAATGTATATGTATTTATTTATGCTATCGTATTGGAGAACAGCATCTGCTGAGCCTAGGTTTATTTCATCTGTAGAGACAAAATGCGATAAAATATATTAGGCACATTCTCTCTGTATCCATAAAGTAAAGACGTTTGGATGCTTCAAAATAAAAATCTCAGAATAAAGAAAAAGAATCATAGTTAACCTTAGGATTTCAGCAACGTTGAAAAGAAAAAAAAACAAAAAAACAAAAAAGACACAATTAGCACTTTTTCAAGTCTAGAGTCATGCATTATTAAATACACACACCTATATAAATGTGATGTAAATACATAGATAATATTCTAATACAGTAGTTTAGTGATTGTATTCACATCACACCAAGGGCTTTTAAGTTATTATAAAAAATATATATGATGCTTAAAGGGCTTCGAAGACGATTAAATTCAACATAAAGAAATGCCTGAGGAAATACCGAATCATGTTTTTTTTTTTTTTTTTCGATATGGCACATTTACATATTCATGTATTCAAATGGCCAGAAGAAATACTGCTATAAACCAGAGTAATGCAATGTTACTGCCTTGTACGTTTATCTTTCTGAAAAAAAGGTAAATAAAATGACAAAGCCATGTCGATATACAGTATATCAAATCGTGTAAAAAAATAATAATAATAATTTGTCCATTTTCTGGTCTTGTTGTGTTCAAATGTTCTTGGGTCAGATTTTGTCTAAAGGTAATAGGTCCAAAGACACACCCTTGAAAATCATTCAAAGTAGAATTATGCCTAAATTAAATGGTTCTAATTAGACTTGTAGTACACCGTTGGCCATTTTGAGCTATATTCCAAAAATGTATGTGAGGGAATATTTTTATTACCCATAATGCACCGCTATCGTACATCAGGTTCAACACTAAACCCTACATTCACACTATTAAGCAACAAGTCACTAGTGTTGCTTCAGCATGTAGAGATCGTCCTCCTGTTGCAGTAGCTATAATATATATTTTACATATGAATTATGTTGAACAAATTAGCCAGTGCAAAAATTGGTTATACGTTACATGCTAAGATTCATATTTTATAGCGGATTAGCAAAGACGCACATAATCCCTGCTACCTCCTTTCTCATTTTTTTTCCAACCCTAATATATAAACATATAAACATATAACATTTCATATATGACAGGATGAACTCACAGCATATATATGTTTTTCTGCTATTTTTATGTCAAACAATAATTCAGTAGGAACTGCACAAGCCATAAGACTCAGTTTAAACAAGCAGATCGTTTGCTTAGCATTGCGTCATCGGTGAATTTGTCACTATATAGGGTGAACGCAGGGTAAGAAATATAATGAGCGTCAAGTTGCTTGCGAAAGGAAATGTTCGCTACGATATCTGTAAAGTAGAACTAAAAGGCCATATACTGTATGATCAGCGTCACTACTGTGAGTGCCCTCTCAGATGTTAATCTTTAATTAGCTAGCTACTACAGTACAGAAAGATTCAAGTGTTCTCGTTCTAGCAACTCTTTTTGTGTAGTAGTGCCCGTGTATGTACACCACCCGAATACTCTTTACAACCCCACCAACTCCCAACAGGTTCTGGGGTTCTGTTGAGAAATCTGATCAGCCCTGTTCTAAAGCTTGCCATGACTATTTGGGTTATTGTTGTGCACTGTTATACACTGCTGAGTTTTATTTTGTGTTCTTGAAGTTGTGCTGTTCTATATGTAACCTAATGAGTGTTTAATGAGTGTGTTTGAAGTTTCCTGTAGTGTGCATTTCTTTAAAAAAAAAAAAAGACAAGAAAAAAACAAAAATTACTATTTTTAGCATTACACTTTTTCATTGTTTTGACCTGGAACAAAGGAACAGGTTCAAACGTCTCTTCGTCATGTTGAAACCTGTGATAGGACTGTTATTACTCATGTAAGCCCCACCTCCATTCCCCTGGCTCAACCAATCAGGAGTTTGTGCCATGCATGTGACCCTTTCGATGAAATTTCCGTTTAAGTTTGAACATGCTGTAGAAAAAAAAAGCACACCTTTTGAATACTGTAGTTGAAATTAAATTATTATAGCCAGAGATATAAAAAAAATAGGTAATAAAGTACATTTTAAAACCTTTCATTATGTGTTCTGTTTTTTAGTCTATTAAAGGAACAGTTCACTCCCAAGTATAGTCTATCATCCAAGACCTATTTGGTATTTGTTTTTTAGTTATGAAGCTAGTGTAGCTAAAAAAAAAAGCTAATCTTTGGTCCATCTTCCACAGCAAGAAGCCGTGGAACAAAATGCCATTTCTGGACGATATGGACAGAAACGAAATTGAGAACCATCTAAAGCAAAGGATGAAATTTTATGGCTTGATGGCTATTATTTTACCTCCATCTTGTATTCTACAATGCACATTTGGTAATATATTTATTTCATCTATCTTTCCATTCAAGTCAGTCTAATGGCAACAGAACCATCTTTAAAAAAAAAGTAGTACAACAGGAAATGTTGCGTAGATTTTTCATTTTGAAGTACAGTAATCTAGGAAAGATCTTCTGTAAAAGCACCAACACATTGTTTTAATGTCTTAAGCTGTATTCTGACTGATTGAAAAATAACTACGCGGTGGAACAGCTTTTCTATGCATTGAAGACATTTGTGGTTGGGATCACAATGTTCTAATCTATCGTCGCTCATTCATTTATATCTAGAAGTTGGCATCTTTTTTTAAATATCCACCCATTTTACAAGTGACTAGGTCATCAATTTGGAATGTCCTGAAAAAGAAAGAAGCCTTTGGTGGACTAACAACTAGACATTGAATAAGTCTGATGAGAAAATCTAAAGCAATTGAAGGCAAAACCACTAAAAGATAATTCTAAAAACTACAGTAACCAGGGGTGAAGGTTTCATAACCCACTATTCATAGTACTCTTCAAGAGCAGAACTGACACCATACAAGCTCATCGGGCAAGACCAATGGGACAAACTTACACTTATAAAGAACAACATCTAATTCATGTTTATCACCACATTATCTGTGTAAAGCTGCTTTGAGACAATGTTCATTGTTAAACGCGTTATACAAATAAAAATGAATTGAATTGAACAATGGAATTATGAAGTGGGGTTGCATGACTGCTTCTGAAATGGACTCATTTTTCTGGTGGTGGCAGCATAATGAGTTGCGGCAGCTACATTTTGCCCCCCAATTTGGAGAGAAATGCATCCAGTTTAATTGGGAATCAACAACTTGACCCAAAAAAATGATTTAAAAGGACTTTATCATAGGGAAACATTATTTAGACTGACCAAGTCAATCACAAGACTATAGTCCTGAAGATGAGAATTAAAGGTCTCCAACTACAAACAATCTCTTTACAGGGCATCTTTCAGTTGTTGCAGTCACTACCAGCAATACCAAGTGCTTCCTGAGGCTGATCATTTCCCATCTGAAATTCTGCCTGGCCTCAATATTAAATCCCTACCAATTTGCATTCTGCCCAAACAGGTCAACAGAGTATTCCATTACAACTGTACCTCAGTCTGCCCCGACCTAATGGAATAATAGGAACTCCTACATCAGGATGCGATCCGCAATCTTCTGTACAGCCTTTAACACTGCCACCCATACAAGTTGATCTCCAAGGTCACCAGCTTAGGCAACACCCAGTGCATTCTGCTAACCACCACACCGTCCTCCACTCTGCTCACCAGCATTTCGCAGGGCTACATACTGCCCAAAATACATCCCTTCACCCCCTTCTGGTCTCTGTTTTACTTATAGAAGACAAAATTCTAAATTTTTTTCAGAAATGAAAATCAGTGATTTGTCAGCTGAGAATTAATAGCAGTCGCTGGGAGGAATATGACTGTGCGTGTTAAAACCCGGACAGATTCATGCTGCATACAGAAAGATGAGCGAAAGGCAATTTATCAAGCATCTCTGGAAAGGGCAAGAATTTAGTATGCTAGAGAGAGCACAGCTTAGCACAAACTGAGCTGTTAAATCAATAAGGGCCCTATTTACACTGCATGAACTGTGAAGTCCACGTCTTTATCATCAGCTTGGCATTACTCTTTTAACCAGGTTTGGGCAGGGGATTTAAAAAAAACTGAGAAGTCAAAGATCGCTTATGTGTACATTATTTAGACCTGGGAGGAACAAACAAGAGAAGATTGTTAATTAAAGTGGTGTGGTGTTTGCAGAGCAGGTTATATTGAAACCGTCCTCTCCAGTTCACTTCTTTCCTACACTGCCACCAGCACACAAACCTGGTAAAAGTCCAAATCATTGTTGCAGAACTGTGTATTAAGCCATTTTCAAGGTTCCTAAGTGAACGAATCAGCTAAATGATTGACATTGTTTTACAGCTAGTGGGTTTTGGGGTCAAAGAGGAAATCTTTGGCATTATAAATTTTGCATTATATAGTCTGAAGAAATTCCAAAATCTGAAATCAAAAGTCAGCTGAGAAATCAATGTCTTAAAACGGGATTCTCAGGATAGTGTCTCGTGTAGCCGTTACGAGGGTCAAGATGTTACTGAATAACATTATGGGTTTAAACGTATGGAATGCTTTTACTTACAAGAATCGATAATTGTGTATATGACCTGAAGTTTGTGAACACCTGAGCACATGATTGATATGTGCTTCTTGCTAAAAGGGTAAAAGCCTGGGGTGCAGTCAGAGTCCCAGTTTATTCCAAAGGTGTTCAGTAGGGTTGAGGTCAGATCTCTAAATTAGGGCATTTAGGAACTTCCACTCTGATCCATGTAAATCATATTTTCATGGAGCTGGCTTTGTGCACAGGGGCATTGCCATGCTCAAATTGGTTTGGGTCTCCTAGTTCAAGTGAAGGCAATATTCAATGCTAGTGGTAAGAACTACATAGAGATGGAAAAGTCAGGGGACCCAATGCTGTCCATATGGTACATATGGATTGCTGTGACTGAAAAAATCTCACAGTTGAGCTACAAAATTCACATTTCGCCCTCAAAAGTTTTTTTTTCCCCACAAAGTCAGGAGTAGAAGGAGGTCTTTGATGTCAATTTCACTAAATAAATATAGCCTTCTCCCTCCATTTGTTTGACTAACAGCTGTGGGGCTTTTGGGATTTTTTATTTCCCCCTTTTTATTTATTTATTCAGTTTCTTTATCAGCAGCCATTAAAAAAGCTGAACATGAATTTCAATTCAAATGCTTCCTCCTGCAGTACGGGGGGAAGCACTCGTAGCAGCTTTTCATAATGTCATTCATACTCTGCGTGAAGGAGATAGGGGGTGCTAGGAAGTGGCCAAGTCAATTGGTGAAAACAGATAATGAGAGAGCACACAAGCCGCTTAATACACAAATGAAAGAGTGCAAGCGCTGACAGCACACTTTTCAGGGATTAATGAAAAAAAACACCACATCGAAGACAGCACTGCTCCAACTCTGCTCGCACACTGTTTACTTCATCTGGACATGGCTGTGTATACGTTAGCTTTGACAAAATTCTGAAATAGTGGCAGATAACAGAAATAAAAGCAGCTCTTCTCAGTGTATTTAAAATGTTGTAGATGTTCTACAGAGCTGTAAATATTTGAACTGGATGTTAAATAGTGAGTGGCGTGCTGGGTCGAATAATACAAACAGAAATAGGGTTCATACACAAGTACTATGGGAATTAGGAGAAGAAGTGGGGAAGATGGGGAAGTCGGGAACTGAACGAAACTTGAATCTACAATACTATTAAAAAATAATAATAATAATAATAATGATTACAAATAAAATTGGGCTGGGGAACCAGAAGGAAACTGGTGGGATATGTACTGCTTGAAGTGCAGATATGACTATGTTCAGATTGCATATTGAGAATAAGAATTACAATCCAAGTTCCAAAAAAGTTGTACACTGGTTCTAATGTAAATGAAAAACAACTGCACTGGCTTCCTGTTAAAACAACACATTGAATATAAATTCCTGCTTTTTGTTTATAAGGCATTACACAACCTGGCTCCTTCATATTTATCTGACCTACTTCGGACATACAAGCCTTCTCAAATTCTTGCATCAACGTCCTCATCCAGCCTTGTCCCATTTTGAGCTTTTAGCTCTGCTGCCTCATACCTGTGGAACTTACTTCGGCTCGATTTCCACAACAACAACAACAACAACTCAGTCTCCATTTTCAAATCTTATTCGAAAACACTTCAACAGATCATGGACATTGTATTTAATATACAAATACATTTAAATGCATTTGTAAGTAATATGTCTTTGTATAGTGCCTCATTAATTTAAACTGTTGTTAATTGTTTAGTTTTTATTGTATGTAAGGTGTCCTTGAGTGTCGTGTACGGTGCCTTTAAATAAAATGTATTATTATTATTATTATTATTATTATTATTATTAAAAAGATTATGCAATGACTTGCAAATCTCAAACCCACATTTCATTCACAATAAAACAGAAAACATAAAACTGTTTAAACTGAGGAAATGTACAATTTTTAGAAAAGACTATGGTCATTTTGACATTGATAGTAGCAACGTGTCTCAAATAAGTTGAGACAGGCAACAACACTGCAAGAAGATTTTGCAACTAATTAGGTTAATTGGCAACAGGTCACTAAGATAATTGGGTATATCAGAATAATGTTCCTCAACATAAAATTGCAAAGACTTTAATTATATCATCATCTACAATAATTTGCATAATCAAAAGCAGAGGTGGGAGGTAATGAAGTAGAAATACTACATTACTGTATTTTTTCTGGTATCAGAAATCATCTTGTATGATCGTGCTCAATATTTTGTCTTCTCATTCCATGCCGTTTTTAGCCTATCAACCAATTTCCTGTCATTGTGTGTCTTTTTCAACCTACCACTTTTTCAAGTGCTCTCATGCACCACCGACGTAGGCTAGTTTACGAAGCTAACAACAAGCAAGGATGAAGGCAACAAGAAGTATAGGGTTTACATTGATGAGACAGAGGGAGTCAGTGATGTAAACATGACTGACAACAGAGACATTCCTGATCATCTGCTTGTGTTCTATATGGTGGATGTTCAGCCTGTACATTAATTAGGTAACAAAATTTGTATTAATATATTAATATGATGTGAGGTCCAGTTTTCCAGCGTGACATTAAAACAGGTAGTAGTAATGGCTACTTGGTACTTAACCACATGTCCGAACCCAAACTTCTTCACTTTTGCTTTAGTAAAAAAGTGTAGTCAGTACTTTAACCTTTAAAACAAACCATATATTTAAGCGAAGGATGCGTGTTTTTTTGCCACCTTTGATTCAAAGATTCTAGAAGAATCTCTGTGCACAAGGA
Source organism: Silurus asotus (assembly GCA_024362625.1). Classification (NCBI taxonomy): domain Eukaryota; kingdom Metazoa; phylum Chordata; class Actinopteri; order Siluriformes; family Siluridae; genus Silurus; species Silurus asotus. The sequence continues at coordinate 1,307,164 of MU541276.1, read as the reverse complement.
ACACGGCTGAAACACAATATTGGATGCCCTAAATCTTTAGGTCCTCAAATGGCACTGCATTAAAAACAGGAATGACCCTGTGATGGACATCACTGCACGGGCTGAGGAATAGTTCCAAAAATCACTGTCTGTAAACACAGTTTGCCATGCCGTCCAAAGAAGACGACGTATATGAACATGATCCAGAAGCGCTGCTGTCTTCTCTGAGCCAAACGTGAGGCAAAGTGAAAAACTGTTCTTTGGTCAGTCAAATAAAAAATCTTCTTGGCATCCATGGGTGGCGCATCCGCCAGACTAAAGAGGAGAGGGACCTTCCAGCTTGTTATAGGCGCTTAGTTCAAATGCCTTCATCTCTGGTGGTACAGGAGTGCAGGGAAAAACTTACACTTATAAAGAACAGCTTGTACATTTTTATTAGCACATTATCTGTGTAAAGCTGCTTTGAGACAATGTTCATTGTTAAAAGCGCTGTACAAATTAAAATGAATTTAATTTAATTAGTGCCTATGGAATGGGCATCATTTATATGTGGAAAGCATCCATCAATGCAGAAAGATATATTCAAGCAACATAAGCTTCCAATCCAGAGGTTGTCTTTTTCAGGGAAAGCCTTGCACAATGCTAAATACATCTATGACAACAGTATGGCTTCTTAGTAGAAGAGTCTGGGTGCTGAACTGGCCTGTCTGCAGTCTAGAACTTTTACCAGTTGATAAATATGGAGCATCTTAAAATGAAAAAAATATGCCAACAAAGACTCAGGACAGTTGAGCAGTTAGAATCTTACATCAGGCAAGAATGGGACAGCGTTCCCCTGGCAAAACTCCAACAACTGGTTTTCTCAGTTCCCAGATGTTTACAGACTATTGTTAAAAGAAGATGAGATTCTACGCAGTGGTAAAAACATGTTGCCGCCCTCAAGTTTTAAATAATTTCTATGTTCCATTATGAATAAAATGTGGGTTTATGAGATTTGCCAATCGTTGCATTCTGTTCTTTTGTACATTTTACACAGGGTCACAATTTTATGGAATTGGGGTTGTACATATGTCCAAAAAAGACCCTCATCTACACACAACCTGGGAGACAGACATAGCATGTGTCAAATGACATTTAATGAAAACAACAGCTCTGCTTACTGTGCACTAAACTGTCTTTTTGTTTTGGAACCAGGAACCAGGCTCAAAAGCAAATCCACACTCAATTGGGTGACACAAGAGGAACCAATCAAGTTATGTGAAAGTTATGACTATTTACTTCAAGAATCATTTCTGAATTTTTATAGTTTGAAATTTACAGTCGAACCTGTTAAAGCGATCTGTTTAATCATAGAGACTTTAGCACAAAACAGCTTTAAGCAAGTGCAATCCTAAAGCTATCTAAAAAAAAATACACCCACTAAGTTGATGTCTGTGTAGTACCGTTCAAAGTAATCGCATGGTGATCTTTAGGCTGTTCATGTGGGGCCATCTTCAGAAACAGCGATTTTCAGGTAATGAGAAGATGTCAGGCATCAAGATCAATCAGGCAGTTCCAGAGAGCAGAAGTCGGGGTAATTGGTATCTCAGAGGTAGCATGTGGAAGACAGAGAAGAAAAAATGTGAACCTATTTACAAGACAAGAGCATATCTAAAAGTGTATATTGTGTACATTTTGCATATATGATCCATTCACATCTATGACATTTGCCAGATGCTTTTATCCAGAGCGATTTACATGTCTCTCATGCAAACAATTGAGAAGCTATTGGGTTAAGGCCCTTGCTCAGGGACAGCTTGGTGTGGCTAGGATTTGAACTCACCTTTAGACCCAAAGTACAACGCCTAAACCACTATCATCTCCTTAGAAACCATCCAAGGCTTTATTAGTCAGTAGTATTTTATCCAAACTTAGACTAGGCGAGAAAACAGTGTGTGGATAAGATGCAGTGGTGATGCAGTGTGATTTTCTGTATCTAGTAAGGGGCTTTGGCTGCTAAATTCTGGAAGAAATGGAGCAGTTTGTGTACCTACTGAAAAACCCAAACTAGTAATCAGTAACCAGCAGTAATGCATTACAGTCATCCAAACCAGAGGTTAGAAAAGCTTACTATATTTACTGCGTTTTTTCCACAACGTATTTCATATCTAATAATTTTGAGGAAAATAATCTAAAATATAAATCTGGAGTCAAGTCACAGCAAGATCATGATATAACTGAAAGCCCATGCAAACTATGTAACCAGAAAGCTTACCTCCAGCTGTATGTTAGCCTAGTACAAGTCATTCATTTTTATTTGTATTGCGCTTTTAACAATGAACATTGTCTCAAAGCAGCTTTACACAGATAATGTGGTGATTAAAAGTAAATATGTTCTTTGTAAGTAAGTTTGTCCCTGATGAGCAACTGTGGCAAGGAAAAACTCCCCGAGATGCCATAAGGAAGAAACCTTGAGAGGAACCATCCTCATCTGGGTTGCACCGAATGTCCATGGGTCTTGTGAAAATGAAGTGAAGGGAAACAAGCATCCCCTGTCTAATGTTCTGTACACATTCCAACAGGCTGATTTCAGTAATTTTTGTTTCAATTTAATTTCCCATCAACCCCATTTTGGCTAAAAAGAACACCTTCCATTAGAGACCAATGATCTAGAGCAGGGGTTTTCAAATCTTTTCCACAAAGGGCCGGTGTGGGTGAAGGTTTTTATTCCAGCCAATCAATGGTCACGCCTGATAATCATTGAAAATGAAGATCATTTGATTTAAAAAGAAAGAATTTGGTTTGCATGGTTGGAATGAAATTCTATATAAGGATCAGATTGGAGACCCCTGATCCAGAGTGTAGCAGAAAGTTGCCCGGTTCTAAAACGAGTTCTGTAGGGTCAGACAGTGAGGCCAATTAAAGTCATAAACTCAGGTAAAGCATAACAGTGGGAGAGTTTTTATTCCTCAGTCTCCATTTAAAAAACTGTTATGCAAGTTTGGAAGATCAGAAAGTAGAACAAGGGGAAGTAGAATGGAACTAAAGAACTGTGAGCACTAATCACTAAATCACCTGAGTGTGTGTGTGTGTGTGTGTGTACTGCTTTTGGAACATCACAGTGGACCAAATTTTGTGCCTTTCTCTTACGTTATTCCCCACCCCACATACCCCAACCCCCTTTCCGCTCCACACACAGAAAGTGCAATCAGATGCTTTTCATGGCTGCATAAATAAGAGAAGTTCCCGCCTTGAACATCTGTCTCTCACACACTTTGATGTTCTAATTAGCTTTCTTTCATGGTTTTTGCTGCCGTTTTAATTCGCTGAAATTTGGAGGAATGCAAAAAAAAAAAAAAAAAAAAAAAAAAAAAGAAAGAAAAAAAAAAAGGCTTTGATTAAATCTCCTACTGGGTAAATCCTGTAGTGGGAACAGTTTGTGGAAGTTTCATTTCAAGGTGCTTGCAAAAGGGATCAGTGATGTGCTACATTGGCATAACTGAAATTAGTTCTATACATCAATAACCTCTTCGACCTTATGAAAGTTGTGGTGGATCTCGAGGCCAAACTGAGAATATTCTAACTGTGAATCAAGATTAAACCCTAAACAGGACAGCATACACCACACACACACACACACACACANACACACACACACACACACACACACACACACACACACACACACACACACACACACACACACACACCCTTTATTCACAGATATTGGCATATTTCTATTGCCATTCCACCACTTTTTTGTGTAGAAACCTATAAAGTTTGAGGGGGGGGGGACCCATATGTACAAAGTATAGTCTTGCATACCACCAAAAAGACAGTAACCTGAGCTAGCTTTATATAAAATATAAGCAAGATGCGAGAATGTCCAACATGTTTGGCTTTGGGTAAGATTAAGTCACATTGCCTCCCTGACAGTCTTCCTGATCTTTCTTTTGTACCAAGTGCATCCATCAAAACCTCTAATCCTGATGCAGCTAAATCCAACATACAGTAGATTTGGTCTTACAGACGTGTCTTCTAATGCTCCTACGTTACAAGTTTTCTGTCACACATGGGCAAGAGGGGAAAAAATTTAGCTCCTGAGGAATAGTTGCTGTATTTTACCCCAACAAATCCACAGTCTGGAACATGTGGGTGTTTAGAGTATGGCTCACCAAATTTGTTCTCAATCTTTCAACGTCACATACGTACTGGACATTGCTGTGTTCTATGCAGATGGGGTGCCAACACTTTTAGCTCACACCCAAGCAACTACGGTGCTGCTAAAGCACATTGAGGTTGACTATGTCAGCCTTTTCTTTGTCACGGTAAATTGGTGGTGATTAAAAACATGTCCATGCACATGGTAAAATCACTGCACTACTAAAGAAAAACATATACCAGAAAACACAAAATCTATAACCAAGAAAAACTCCTACTTACCAATAGCTGAAATGCAGAGAGTCATGAACAAATGTGTTGGAAGCCCACCACAATTTCCTTGATGCAATCGAAGTTTATTCTGTATTTAATTGACGATTTCTGATTGAACAGAATATTGTTCTACGTACAATTTGCCAGTGGCTGTACTTACATGACGCTGTATATAAAAAGTGCTATGATTCTTGGGAATAATAAACTCCATTTATGCTTCTTTTTTCAGCTTCTCCCATTAGGGGTCGCCACAGCAGATCATCCGTCTTCATACACCCTCTTTCCTCTACATCAGCCTCTTTCCACCCAACTACCTGCATGTCTTCCCTCACAACATCCATAAACCTCCTCCTTGGTCTTCCTCTTTTCCTCCATCCTGGTGTCTCCATTCTCAGCATTCTCCCACCGATATACCCCATGTCCCTCCTCTGCACATGTCCAAACCATCTCAATCTCGCCTCCCTCACCTTGTCTCCAAAACGTCCTACATGCGCTGTCCCTCTAATAAACTTATTTCTAATCCTATCCATCATCATCGCTCCCAACGAAAACCTCAACATCTTCAGCTCTGCTACCTCCAGCTCCACCTCCTGTCTTTTACTCAATGCCACTGTCTCTAAACCAATACAACATCTCAGGTCTCACCACAGTCCTATAAACTTTTTCTTTCACTCTTGCAGATACCCTTCAATTACATCCACACTCCATTGCATTGGTCCAGATTTGACTTGACGCACAAAATTCATGAGGGTAAATTTATTCCAAATGAAGCAAAGTCAGGAGAAGGTTGAGAAGAAATTACCATTGTCACACTCAAGTCACTCACTTGTGTCATGTGGCAGAGCCTTGGAGATCAATTCAAAGGCAGGATTTTAGTCCCTCAGAAAAACAAAACACACCATCCAAACAATAATGATAACATGGTTTAGTAAGACTGGTAATCCTGCTTATACCTGGTATGGACACAGAGTGTATACTTTGTAATAAGTGTGAACGAAGAGTCATCATGTATTATGTGTAATTAAGACCAGGTGTGTGTGTGTGTGTAATCAGCAAGATGGTGAGTTTGAATGAGTTTTTGTAGTTGCTGTGTTGAGGTGTGTGGCAGCCATGTCTGTATGCCACATTTGGATTCTGGGTATTGTAGTTAGTCACAATGTCAAATCCAAAACTCTTCATATGTAGTGAATGTTTTTAGAAATTGGGCCTTCACTTGGGTTTTACACTCCACGAATGAGGGCATGTACTCTTCTGTAAGATTCTGTTCTTCTGAGATTTCACTCTCACTATGAAAACAGTTTTTCTCACAGCAGGGAACTGGCTTTTTTTCCCTGGCATTGTGCTTAATTACTACTTTAAGCTGAGCGCACATCACAATAAAATTACAGTCACAAAAAAAGCAGCACACTTATGTTTGGCAATTTTTTTTTTAGATTAGTGATTCTTTTTATTTTATATATTTAATGTTTTTTTTGGGGGGTTTGGCTAGATGAACAAAAATTTCCAATTATTTTATAACTCAATGGACAGAAAGACAGACACAACGTTCTGTTTAATATTTTCACATATTAGAAATGCTCGTTCAGCCCCTCATCATCTCAAGACCGGACTATTGCAAGGCGTTCGAGCCCTGTAACTGATCCGGAATGCAGCTGCATGACTTTTCCTACGTTCTCTGACACCACCCTAATGTTCCCCTCCACAGACTTCCTGTAGCTACTGAATCAGATTTTAAACACTGATGCTTGCCTCTGAAGACTAAAACAGAGCAATATCCTTCTACCTCACAGCATTTACCCCACCCCTCGCTGCACTACGCTCCCTCCGATCCTCAAACACTCCACAAATGTTCCCAGCATCTCTCAGAGGAAAAGGGAACAGTCTTCAGCACTGTGGTGGAACAATTTTTTACTAGTTTGAACATCTACATCTTTAAGAGGTTATTAAAATAGAACTTTTCCTTGGATGGTCTGATGGTTTTCTTCCAGCATCAGAATGTGTGTACTGACAGACTTCAGAGCTCTGTAGGTGTCTGCAAAATGATAAATATTTTTAAAAAGTATAATTTTGTGGTGAGAGAAAAAGAGGGGTGTCTTTAGTCTAGCTGGTTAACTTAAGTCATGTGTGTGACAGGTTTTATATAGGAGAATGGGAACTGATTATTGTAATTAGAGTTGAGTTCTTTATTTGGTCTTCACATCAGAGAAGAAAATACATATTTTAGAGAGATTATTTATCTGTGTGTTCTCCTATATCATTGTCTATATGGACTTCTATGTGTTTGGATTGAAACATTTCACTACTCATCCGAGCAGCTTCATCACTCTGCTGAAGAAGCTGCTGAAAAAGAAGCTGACTGATGATGATGCTCGGATGTGAAGTGAAAAATTCTTGCAAGAGATGTAAAAAGATGTAAATCATGCTCTAGTGACGGTTTCCTTTAGTTATTGTCCTGAAAAATGTATAGTGTTTATTTACTTTAATCCAATTATAACCAGCATTGAAAAGCATTCCAGATTCAGCCAAGGATTACACATTACTGCCACCTGGTGGTCATAAAGATAAAAAACAAAAATCCAAATAAAACCAACGATATCTGACTGAATATAACAATAAAAAACTCTGAAAAATTGAAGAATAGGTTAAATTATATTTTACATTTAATTAATAGTCATGATTATGTCAATAATCCCATGAAATTAATTAACTGATTCATTTACTAAAACACAGCCTACTAACAACAATTTGGCCTGGTTATTTACATTAAATCACAAACCCAAATCTGTAGCTCCCCGTATGTTATTGTAAAATCTGGTTCTGTCTTTGAGTAGATGCAGCAAAGCAAATGTACACTCTATGGCAAAAGTATTGGGACACCTGACTTTTCTAGCCATATGTGCTTATTCCCCAAACCGGCTGCACAAAGTTGGAGGCGAACAAAAATGTCTTCGCAGGAAATTTTCCCTTCACTTCAACTAGACTCAAACCCGTTCTAGCATGACGATGCTAAGCCAGTGTACAAAGCCAGCTCCATGAAGATATGCTTTTCATGGGTACCTGACTTTATTAACACCTTGGCTAAATGGATCTTCACAAATCAGACAAAAAAAAGTGGATCATCTTCCCAGAAAAATGGGTTATTATAACAGTGTGGATGTTCTAAAGGGCAATCTCATTATCAAAATACCAATCTTGTAGTTCAGATGTCTACAGAATCCTCCAGTAGCTAACAAGGCAGAAATGTTATCCTTAAAAAAAAATCTTTAGAAAGATTGTTAATATCTGACAGTATCAAGGTTGCACACGAATCCTGCACCCTGAGCCTAGAACCTTCTAATAAACGAGCAATGAAAAGAAAAACTCTATAATTCCTTCTCCTATAGTTTAGTTTATTCCTATCCTATCCTTTAACCTAACATTTGTACTTTTCTTGCACAATTCCTCTTTATATATTTTGAATTGAATTCTTTAAAATCTGACTGATAGTGTGTAAAGTTCTCACAAAGGAACAGGGATTTCGGATGTCCAACCTGCATCGAGACGCATCCTGGTGGCACAGGACGAAGACCGCGTGGTGGACGAGTGACTTCCTATAACCTCATGATCCATTTCCTATGTGTAATTATATGGATAAACAAAACATTTAGGCCCTATTTGCTTTAAGAATGATCTCCATTCTTCTGAGATGTTGTTCCTCTAGATTTTGGAAATATTTGTGCCACAAGGGTGTTATAGTCAAGTCAGGTATTGATGTAGGTGAGGTGAGGAAGCCTGGGGTCCAGTCAGCATTCATCTTGAAGGTGTTTCATAGGGTCGAAGCTCTATAGCAGGACCATGGGGGGCGGGGGGGATTGGGGGCTGCACATCAACCTGGAACTGGCTTTGTGAACTTTGTGTTAAATATTCTCTCTCTCTCTCTCTCTATAAAAAAACACTACATATGGCTGAAAAAGACAGGCGTCCCAATCTGTTTTTCCCTAAAGAATATATAATTTACATTAATATATTTTACTGACACTGAAGAATCTCAAAGCTATTTGATGCTATTTGATCCAGCGTTCCGCTGGAAGTCTATTGTGACGTAACCCCCAAATTTATCCAGCTCACTTATCAGTAAATACAGAAATTGTTCTTTATGTATCGTCTTTAATGTCAATGTAACGAAATAATTACACAAAGCAGACAATTATTTGAAACTTTCGCTTCATTTTATTTCCATTAACAAAAACCTTTTCAAATGTTAATTTAAATTAATCACAAGAATGGGATGTCAAATAAAAACCCAGAGTGGAGGAGAAAACATTCACAGTGCAAACATCTCTGAAGCAGATCATTATATGCTGTGCCCACTGCCCATGCTATGATGAATCTGTAACAATATTTAGCGTACGGTCATAATTACCGCTCGGCCTCTTCCGATTTTCGGAAACAATGAGATGTAAAAAAAAAAAAAAAGGAAAAAAAGAAAAAAGGGCACTGTCTTATGTTCACGTATCTAAAGTGCATGTTTTACAGCTCCCTACAGAGTTAATTGCCAAACCATAAGACAAAATAATGAACAGATCCAAAAAATATCGATCAAAAAAAAAAAAAAAAAAAATTTTCCTGAACAAATGATTCCATCAGCCTTCATTGTTAAAGGAGGCTCTTCTTTTCACTGGGCAGAGTTCAGCATGGTTAAAGCATTCATTTCTATGGAACATGAACTAAATCAGCTTGAACAGTAGTCTTTATAATACACAGAAATGTCTTTATATGCTGTACCATCGAGCGCTATACATTATACATTACAACTCCCTGACAATCTCAAACTGACGCCTCGGTTTGTTCGTCCTTTGTCCGGTTGTCCTTCTCGTCCTTACTCTTTTTCGATTTCTTTTTCTTATGCTTGTGTTTTTGTCCCTTGGCGTCGGACTCCGATTCGTTGCCGGCGTGCTTCTTGTGTTTTTTGTGTTTCTTGTGCTTTTTGTGCTTTTTCTTTTCCTTCTTGTCCTTCTTGTCTTTCTTCTTTTTCTTGCTGTCCTGACTGCCTGGCGAACTCGGGCTGCTGCTGTGGGCGTGGCTTCCGGTGGGGCTGGCGCTCCTGCTGTGGGCCGGACTTGCGCTGCTTTCCTGTCCCTTTTCCTTCCGCTCCGCCTTGCTTTCCACATCCGATGCGTCGCTCTCGCTCTCGCTGTAGTCTGGGACGAAGGCGGCCTCGTCCGTCTCCCGCGTTAAGTCGGAGGGAAGCCGGGTGGAACGAGTGGACGGAGGCTTTACGCGAGCGTCGCTTCTCTCAGGGTCGCTCTTGGACTCGGTCACTGAGGTACTTTGGTTCGCTTTGTGCTGCTCCTTTTCCTTTGCTACGCGATTATCAGAGTGCCTGGCTCCTTCTCTGTGTACCGCCTTGTCCCCCTTAGAGTCCTCGGAAGAAGCCCTTTTGGAATCCCGAGACGGCTCCTTCCTGTCTGTGGAACAACTATGTTCAGACAGTCTGGACTCCTGGGAAGCAGTAGAAGCCCTTTTAGTGGTGTCTGAGGGCATTTTCGGGGGCGTTTGTGGAGAGTCCTTTTTCCTGGGCTGCTCTCTCGATTTCGTGTCCCTCTGACGGAAATCGCTGTGGTCTTTTGAGCTGCTGCGGTGTTCCTGCTTCTTGTCAGCGAGACCGGCAGAGTTTTCTTTACTTGATGGCTTCCTGGAGGCCGATGCCGTCCTTTCGGTTTGTCTGTCTCTGGACGATTGAGACGAGGAGCTTCTCTCGCTTCCATGGTCGCTTCCTCTGTCCTGCGCTCGCTCGCGCTCCTGATTTGAGGTAACGGGTTTCTTTCTGTCCGAGGCGTCGCGGTCGGTGTTGCTTTTGTCTCGCTCTTTGCCTTTATCGCGTTCCTTTTCACACTCACCGTCTTTCTCCTTATCGCTTGGCAGATCCTTGGTAGGTTTGGCCTCTGGATTAACCTCTTTAGGGGCATTAGGCGCTTTACTCGGCTCTTTCTCGCTGGATTTTGAAGCAGCAGAGTTGGCAGCAGAAGCGTCTCCGTCTCCGTCTGCAGAAGAGGCAGGTGCGGCCTTGGATTCATCCTCCTCCGAGTCAAAGTCTTCCTTCTCCCATTTGGAGCGAGGCACCTGGATCATGACTATTTCATCCTCGGCAGGTGTCGAGCTGTCATTGGTGTATTCCTCCAGCGTTTTCACCACGGTCTTCTTCAGGTCTGGTTTCTCCTCATGCCTTTTGATGGGACTTCCGCCGGTTGAGCTGGTGCTGTCAAGACACAAACTTTAGTGCATGATATCCACATGGAAAAACGTCATTAATTTGCATATAGCATAGACAAAAAGATGTGGGAGGTGCATACTTGTGCTCTCTGAATAGCTGGACAGCTGAAGATATCACTATATACACAGTATCTCACAAAAGTGAGCACACCCCTCACATTTAACAGATTTTACTGTCCTCTGTAAGTAACTGGCAACGTAAATGAGTACACCCCAAGTTTAATTTCTATAGTATTGTCCCTTGAGAAGATGCTAAAATGTTTGCTGAGATCTGAGGGGTGCACTTACTTTTGTGAGATACTGTAGATCTAGTGCATAGAAAACAGGTTCCTCTTACCTGGTGTAATCAACCAGCGTGGATCCAGACCGGTCTGTACCGTGCACCTGGCGTCGTAGCTTGCCTTTTGACTTCTGGTCTGGTTTGACCTTCCCGGTGACGGATTCCTCGGAAGAAAGTCGCTCGTTAATCCTCTTTCCCATCTCACGATTGAGCTTGATCTTTCGAGCAGGTTCAGGTTTAATGTCCATTAGAGAAGGGATGGCGGGCTTCTCCTTCTGCGCCGGCTTCTCGTTCTCTACCTTCGGCTTGGGCGACACGCTGGCCGCCTCTGCTACTTCCACCCTTGGAGATTTGCTCGGCATGAACTCTGGCTCCTTGGCGGGCGGCTTTTCCTCTTTCCGCTTCCGTTTCTCCACCTTCGCCTCGCTCGCTTTGTCGGCGGGTTTCTCCTCCGTTTTTATGGGCTTCTCCGATTTGGGTTTGACATCTTTAGCAGGAGGTTTCTCAACTTTAGGCAAGTCTTTGGCTGGTTCTTTCCTGGTTTTAGAGTCATCTTTGACTGGTTTTTGCTCTTGGTGAGGCTTGACCGGTCTGGACTGCTGTAATTTGCGAGGAAGCATGATTTTCTCGGAAGTATGCGGTTTGCTTGTTTCAGTCTTATGAGAAGGTTCTTCTTTAATCCTTTTAATGGCCGGTTCATTAGAAACAACCCTTTCCCGTCCCGTATCCTCCTTTTCTCTGGCAGGCTTAGTGCTTTTTGCTGGAGCTTCTTTCTTTTGTGTGCTACTCTCAGTTTTGCGTTTAACTTTCTCCGACTTGCTTTTGGTTTTCTCTTTTCTCTCCTTGTCTGAAGAACTCTTGTAGGGCACGGAGGTGCTGTCCATGGGCTCGTCCCGGACGGGCGTGGCGTCGTCGCGACTCGAGTTCATCAGCATCGAGTCTCCCTTCCGTTCATCCTTCTTCGATTCGTCCATAGAGTCTGAATGACTGAATATATCTCCGTCCTCGCCTTTCCTTTTTTTCCTATGTTTCCTGTGTTTGAGACTCTTCGAGTCCACAGCGGCGCTTGTGGTTGGTTCTCGTTCTTTGGTGGGTTTCGGCGCTTCTTTGTTCGTTCCTCGTCCAATCGGCATATTGTTGACATGAAGATGGCCGTACTTTTCCGCGCACCTTTCCTGATACGTCAACGGACGATTTCTTGGCGGG
>MU541276.1:1275067-1294992 GCA_024362625.1 Silurus asotus | reverse complement strand
CCCCTGCCATACGGCGAATCGTCCCTGGGCCTGTGAGCGGCGAAACGCTCTGGAGAATATGCATCTCGTCCACCTGGACCACGGCCTCTGATCTGACCGCCTTGCGATGCCTCGTAACTCTTGAAATACTTCTCGTACCACTCTCTGTACTCTCTCTCCCACTCCCGATACCTTTCCCGTTCATAAGGGTCGCTCTGATCCACTGCTCGGCCGTAGAAAGCTTTAGCGTCATACTGAGGAATCTCTCTGTACCGCCCTGTATATTTGCGCTCCTCTGCCTGAGCAGCCGGGGGCTGTTTCTTGCCAGGACTGTGGGTCCTGTAGATCGGCGACCTCGAGCGAGATCGATAGATGCCACTTCCTCCTCCACTTATTCCTGCTCCTTCTCGCCCCCTGTAGGAAGGAGAGCGCGTTCGAGACCGATGGTACGGAGGCGTGCGGGATCGAGAACGATAACTGCGGCTACGACCTCTGCCTCTTCTGGAGTATGGAGAATAGGATCGAGAACGGGATCTTGAACGAGAGCGGGAGCGAGATCGAGAGCGAGATCGCGATATGGAGCGCGAGTAGGAACGAGGAGATCGGGACCGGGATCTGGACTTTGAGTACGAGTAGGATGAGCCACTGTAGGAGGAGCGATATGGAGACTTTGACCTGTAGGGAAGATAATGGAACGTTTTTTTTTATTTTTATTGAGTCACCCCCCTCCCCCCAAATAAATAAATAAAAACAAGGTTGGGAAATACATACCTGGAATAGGATCTTCTTCTCTCCTTCTGGATCTTTCTGTACTCCAACAACTCTTTGGCAAAGTCATTGGTAAACTCCTCGAGTTTGGACTTCTCCCTAATTGCAAATTAATAAGAGATTCATTCACTTTAAATATTTAAAATATATAATATATATATAATATGTATATATATATAACTTACAAAGAGTTACAAGGTACATACTCTTCCTTCAGTCGACGCTGTTGTCTGTAGAATTCCTCTTTGGACAAGAAGTGTGCTGATGGTAATGGAGGTACAGTGGGGTTTGTGATTGGGGGCTGAGAACCTGGCGGTACCCATGGACTAGGTATATTTGTTGTGGCAGGGGGATAACCTGGGGGAGGCATATTGAAAGGGGGGGCAGGTTGTTGCCCTGGAGGGAACTGCAACGGGAACTGTGGTGGAACAACACTAGAAGGGTGGGGAATAGTATGCTGAGGGGGAGGGAAAAGAGAGGGTGGGAAAAGGGCTGGAGCAACAGGAGGCGGCTGGACTGGAAGAATGGGCGCCCTCTGGTGACGATCATTGGGAAGGGGCCGACCTCGCCCCGGGGGCCTAAAATGGGTGTGCAGAGACAAATTGGCCCATTTTCAACTATTCTTCTAGCTGCCAGAACCTCGATTACAGATTACGTCCTAATACCAAACTCCATTTTTTAATCGAGGTTTACGTTAAGAGTTTTAATTTTAAAAGTACCAACAGTGAAAATACTCACGGATCCCACACAGGCCGGACTGCGGGCAGTCTTGGGGCACCAGGCCTAAGTGGTCCTGAGACTGAAGAGGAAAACAAACAGTATTTCTTTATCTGATATGGAAGTCTCATAGTTTAAATCACAATCTTTTTCACAATTTAATTTTGTATTTCTGTGAATCAGCCAGTTTTGTGCTGTAGATACAAGTGTACAAAGCCTCACCTGGTCTGGGAATGGGGAGAGGAAGTGGGTGCAGATGTGGCTGGTTCATCAATGAAATGTGGGGCCCCTAAGGGAAATTTTTGAAAAGGTGTCACAGATCTACAGACAAAATGACCTTATCAGATTTTAAATGTCAGACTGGGTACCAATGAGAAAATGCAATACCTTTGGAATAATGGGAGTAGGAAGCAAACTGTCCGGTAAAACCAAAGGCTTTAGCTGTATCTCTGGCTCTCTGTTTGGGTGGGGGTGAGAGGGACAAGACAAAAGGTAAACTTTAAACTCGCTGTCATTCATGTCAACGCAGAAGAACATTACATAGGCATAATATTGCTGAATCCAATTACACGTCGCAATTTCCCACCGATGCTGAGAATCAGCAATATTAAATAATGCAGAAAAAGAAAGTGCTCACTTAAGTAGGACAACATCCTCCTGTTTAGGTGGCTGCTGTGGTGGGGACAGAGCCGGTGCAGGGGGGCCACTACTGGTCTCGATCACAGGAGAAGCATCGACCTCAGGGGGTGTGGCCGAGGACTGCTGAGTGACAGCAGTGGGTGGTGTAACGGCACGGGGTGGAGTCACGGCCGCAGGTTGAACTACGGCCGCAGGTGGAACTACAGCAGCAGGTGGGTTTTGGGGCGGCGTGCGAGCGCGTAACGGATCCTGCTGGCGAGAGTTTAGAAGTTTGAGGGGCTGAACAGGCCGCTGGACACGGGGCTGAGGCTGAGGGGCTGGAGCAGAACTCTGAGCGGTGGCTTTGCGAATTCTCTTGGTGTAGCCCGTTTCATTCCGGAAGTTGTTCACAGCCTGGACAATGAGAACAATCACAAGGAGAACTTGTAAGCAATAGAGTGAGGTGTATATAGAGAGCTAGATGTATTGCACTAGAGCTAATTGTGTTTCTATCCACCTGACGTAGGAATTTGTTGGCAATTAACGCATCAGGTGAAACTTCAGACTGGTTGCAAGTGGGACAGATGTGCTCCTCCGACTCCAACAAACTTGTTCGAATACCTGTACAGAAACAAAAAAACGGAAAGTATTCCTATGTCAAACTCAATAAGCGGCGATTCGTCAATGTGTATGAAATCTACAAACCTAACATAAACAAGAACCACAATAATCATGTGAAATTTACATACAGCTTAAAACAATGTAGTACATTATATGGACAAAGGTTTGTGGACACCTAAGCAGAAGATAATGTGATGATCAAACATCCCAGTCTACATTTCATCCCAGTGTGCTGTTGGAATAACCTCCATGCGTCTGGAAAGATTTTGAAGTGTGTGTGTGGAGAATTTGTGCTCATTCCAGCCACAAGGGCGTTAATAAAGAGGCCTGGAGTGCATTCGGCAAAGGTGTTCAGTAAGGTTAAGTTCAGAGCTCTATAGCAAGACACTCAGGAGCTTCCTCTCCCTGTAAAGCATATCTTCAAGGAGCTTTGTGCACAGCGGGATTGTCCGGGGCCTCCAAGTTCAAGTGAATAAAAATGAATTTCACGCAACTGCATCCAAAAGACATTCTTTACAACTTGTCTGACAGAAGCACACATGGCTGGAAAGGTCAGGTGTCCCAATACTTTGGTCCATATAGTGTACATCAGGGAAAAAACAGTAAAACTCACAATCATCACAGTAGCTGTTTCCGCAGCAGGGAATCACAACGGCGTCGGTCATCAAGTCTTTACAGATCAGACACAGCAACTCATCTGGAACGGGATCGTCATCATCAGAGGAGGACGACTGCTCCTGAGGGACAAACGGCGGCTTCTCCTTCTTCCCGATCGCATACGCTTCCCTGTTAAAGCGCAAAGAACGCAAAAGACAATAGCCCACCATTACAAAACGGTACACTCTGCGGGAGAAACGTTACGGTCTCACGTGTGCTCAACGTGTGGTCACACTGCAGTTTGGACAGTTCCGATAATAGTATATCGATTATTGCATAGCGACGGAGAGCTTGTGCTTACGCGTCAATGGTGGGAATGGCGTAAGTGCCCGTGTTGGTCAGCATGGCACCTTTAATGTTTGGATCGTCCACTTCCATCATGAAGCTGCGAGGAATCCCTGTGCTCTTTTTAATCCTCTGAGGCGCCTCAAAACTTTTATCCTGCTAACACAACAGTCAGGTTCAATTAGAATTAGCGGGGAAAAAAAACTAAAATGAAAACTAAAAAAATAATTAAATAATAATTAAAAAAATAATAATAAACTTTCTTGCACTCATGTAGCAGAATAAAACAGTAATTCATATTAGGGTTGAAAAATTCCAGGAATTTTAGTCTTTCCATGGCAATTAACAGGAAACAATGGGAATAAACTGAATTTAGAAGAAAAAAAAAAATTCTTATAGGATAATTCTGGTTTAACCTCCAGATTTAATGCAATTTCAGTTTCCATGCCCCCTACATGCACTGCACCGATCGTTTCTACAATCCTGCACACAATATAATGTCAGAAAGGACATTACATTGTGTAAAACTTCATGAAAATTACATGGATATTACATAAATGGAATAAACGTTTAAAACTTCCTTGTGCAGTCCATGCACGGTTTCCGGAAATTTGCAACCCTAATAACTATTAATGAAAACCCAGTTACCCCATTGGTCGGGCAGTTTCGGATGTAGTGACCACTTTTCCCACAGCGAAAGCAGGTATAATTTGGAGGAGGAGGACCCACCATCTTCTTTGTGTAACTGAAGAAAAGACACATCTCATAAGACATAATTCGTTCCTTCAAAAAATAAAAAATAAAAAAAAATGTATATATCTAGACCATGGAAATTCTATAGCTTGAAGGATTATGCTATTCAGACAAATGTAGAACAAAGAATTAATTGGGCTGTATCGTTTAATCATCACATCTGAAATGATCTGAGAAATGGACACTTACTGGATGGGGTCGTAATCATGATTGGACTGGGACATCATGGCTTTGATTTTGTCTTCCTCTGAGGCGTTCGCCTCGGCCAGATTCGCCGTCTGTTCAACAGGCAATAACGGTTGCAAATGATGACACGTCAATAATGCTAATTTAGCTAGTGCGCGAGAGCCCACGGATCCTTCATGCTGTAAAGAGAAGCTGCTCCATTGCTTTTACTGGTGTCAAAATGCTGGAGGCAAATCGGACCGGGGAGTATCGCAAGCCCCTCAACATTCCCCTCCCCCCCCCAAAAAAAAATAAATAAATATGAAATCCAGCAGAGCAGCATTTCATCACTATCAGTTTATTTATATTTATATATAAATAAATAAAAAGGAGAAAATCAAAGTAAAGAGCAGATAATGCACATAGAGCATGATGCAGTTTATCCACTGTGCTGGTACGCAAAAACGGTCATTTCTACATGAGCTGATAACTTCGAATGTCCGAGCGAATGCTAAAAACCATTCGATAAATCAAGATAAAGCGCTCTGTAGGCTCGAGACCATATACGCTAAACGGACAAAAGGACTGGGACACCCTTCTTTTTTTGGAGGCACATGACATGACGTCTTTCGATGCTTTAACATGAAATGTTCCCTTTACTTGAACTACGATCTTCTATAAAGATACGGGTTGATGTGGAAGATCTCCTTTTGCCCCATGCCTTTCTTACCTCATCAGGACCTGACTAACTGGCTGAATGAGCACAAATCTCCATAAAAACTAGTGGAACATCTTCCCAAAAGACTGGAGTTTTTATGTGGAAGGTGGAATAAAATGTAAAAAAAAAAAGCTGAGGTGTCCACAAACTTTTGTCCATTTAATGAAAGTCTCAGCAACGCTTCAGATCAACATTGAGCAGCATTAGCTGACGCATTACGTCCGCGGTTACATTTAGCAAGCTACGGTAATATAACCTGACTAGCCACAGTCCATGTCGTTAACGATTTTTAAACAGGACCTAAAGCTCAGGATCACGTCAGAAGACAAAAAGGTTTAAGGAAAGTAGCCACAATATAAAACTGTACTAAACTATAGGATAAATAAACGAGCGATCGGATCAGAAAAGGTCTGTGTCTTCTGAATAAATCTTCACATTTAAATAATATGTTTCTAGAAAAATGTAATAAAAAAATAAAATCTAATTTAACTACTTCAGCAATGAAATTTAGATCCGTCTTTGACAAATAAAAAAAAATATAGACAGCAGGCGTCGTCTTTACAGCACCAAGCATGCTCATGGCTCACACACTATTTCAGAAATCACAAAACCCACTTAATATACGAGTTGCAGCTTTCACTCAGTTATGTTTATAGACCACGTGACATGAAAATCTGGAGTGAGTTGCTGTAAGCAGTTAGTTTTCTTAAGTTATTCCACACACACACACGCCGTATTCTTCCAATTTGACGAAAGATCGGAATCGCAACAATCATTCCTGGATAGAATGAAAGATGGGATTCTCGCTTCTAATGAAAAGCAACTTACAGATGCACAACATCGTTTATATAAAGTCTCCAATGAGGAAAACCTTCTTGAGCATATTTGGAAGGAGTCTCCAGTGTCAGTGTTTTAGAAGTGTGACAAACTGCAGAATCTGTGTTTAATAGTGACTTAAAAAAACCAGAGGCTGGTGAGAAAGCAACCAGTTACAGCTGATGCGAGTCAGGAAAAGCGATTTTCACACAAAAATACATACAAAACCTCCAAACCCTCAGGTCACTGAAAGATTTCAAGAAAAAGCTGAGCAGTTTTTTTTCCTTCAATCCTTCCATCCTTCTACCAAAGCTATCTATTCATCCACCCATCAAAATGCAACCTTCTATCACATCCATCCATCATTCCAAACTAGCAATTCCTTTATCCTACCCATCCATCCGTCAACCAATTAATCTATCTATCCAACCGTCTGTCGTTCACATCTATCCATTCCTCCATCCTTCAAATCTGTACACCCACATATCAATCCAACCTTCAAATCTATCTATCCATCAGATCTGGACATTCACAGACCAATCACACCATCCACCCATCTTACTATCCATCCATCCATCCTCCAAATCCATCAACCCATCCTGTCATATCAATGCATTCCTCCATCCTTTTAATTGATCCATTCATCCAGTTAAATCTATCCATTCCTCCATCCCTTAAATCTATTCACCAAACCATCCATTTTTGAAATCTACCCATCAGTCTTTCCAACCGCACATCTACCTATCCATCTATTCATCCATCCTTCAAATCTATCCATCCATCAATCAAAACTATCTATTCTTCTACCCATTAAATCCAGCTATCTATCCATACTTTGATTATATAATTAATTCACACTTCAAATATCCATCCATCCATCAATCCTGCAAACACATTCATTCATCCATCCTGCTTAAGATATATCCAACAAATCTCTCCACTCACCCACCCACTCTTCCACAGAATTATAATTGTAGACATTTTAAACAGTTGGCAAATAAAAGAAAAGTGAATTAGAGCACGACAAACACTGACGGCTGCACGCCTTGTTTTTTTATTTGAAAATGAAAATGTTGTTCAAGTGTTTGTTACAGATTTAATAAAGATTCACATAAAAGTACCAGAAAATGTCACTCAGAAGTTTCTTTTCAAACTATAGATACAGGGACTAAAAAGATACTAAATTCACATGCACTACACGTATAAGGGGTTGAATGAAACAAATGATATATACCTTGGAGAGCTGCGCCAGAGTAATGGAGGGAGAATCATCGATCTGTTTATACAAAGACAAAATATTGGACAAGATATTATACTGCAGTGACATCCAACAGTGAAATGGCTCCGAACTGAGTGACAATGTAATCGCAAAGTTGTATTACACACACACACAAAAAAAATTAAATAAATAATATTAACAATAATAATACACAAACACAAAGAAATCTGTTTTAACCGCTTTTACAAACAGCGCCGTGTCTTCGGTGGATGCGTGCTGAACATGTTAATGAAGCCACAGCGGACTTTACCGTAATGAAAGCTCTTCGTTTGGCCGACTTCGGGACAGAAGTGAAAACACGAGGCCGTGGGAACGTTATAATGGCATTTGAAATCGCAGGGATTTTATTGATCAAGCTCAATGTTGTTCAGCATCATACAATTACTTTAGTCAAAAACAACAAAATATCAATGAGTGGTACTGCGAGCACTGATGAGACACCATTGCAATAAAAATTATAATAATAATAAAAAGAAGAATGGTGGGTGATTTCTTTCTTATGGGTTTTGTTCAGTTGTAGCAAATGACAAAGAATAAACAGAACATTGAAATTAGATTTAAATATAAATATCTGTATAATAAATCCGTATCATAAAATCCAACATTTACACAAATGTGACCGAAAAGTGTCTTCATACACACAAAAAATATAAATGAAATATATGACCTGGTACAGTTACCGTGGAAACAAGCACAGCGCAATCCAGTTAGAGAAGAAATATATATAAATGAAGATATCAAGGTCACGATGGCAGAACAATTCTACATGCAGTATATGGTACATGATAATGCGGCATACGTATCAGTCACAATGGTGATTATTGTAATCAAGAGAATCTACAAATTGGACAATCAAATATCTGGTGTAGAAATACATCCCCCCCCACCCTATCAAAAAAAAAAAAACAAACAAAAAAAACAAACAAATGTAAATACCAATCACAACTGGTATCAGTTTAAATAAATCATAACCTCCTGTGTGAGTATTATAAGGAAATGTACCTGATTAGTATTTATTAGAAAATGTTTCATTTTTTGTTATTTTTAATCAGTTAAATGCAGATCAAAGGTTCCACTCGAGAGAACAACTGAACAATTTATATTAAAAATTGCACCAACACTCAGGAATTAAAAGTACACCGTCAATGACATAACCCTCTGTAGTGACCTGTACACAAACAAACATATATAAACATCTATAATCTATCCATCAAGACAGACAGACAGACACAAAATGAACACAAGGTCAGGTGTGTGTTTGTGTGTGCGCGCAAGTAGTTGCAGATCTGAAAACGAATAGACGCTGAAAGACGACCCAGTAATACATTAACTCTAGTAAAACGTCTAAAAGGACTATTTTTTTATTAGTTATTATTATAGATTTTGAACTCCTGATAAGTTTTTAGATCATTGTGATTGAGTGCTGCTCAAAAACAATACATTTCATAAATAATTAAACCACTGGATTTTTTTTTTTTATTAGTTTGTTATAAATCTGGTCAGTCAGCAGTTTTCTGGCCATGCAAAGTCAATCATTTGCATTATACATTTAAGAAAAGAAAAAAAAAAGAAAAAAAAAAGTAAAGACATGCCTGCTCTGTCGGTCAGCGAGTAAAAGTTCTTCACTGTGCTTTTGTCGACCAATCAAAAAGGACCTAACTGACCTGATTTCATTTCTAAAAAGAAAGACTTAAATACTTCCATCATTTTTTTTAGGACAGAGGAAGTGACGTCCTTTTTGACAGATCTCAAACCTTGCTGCTGACAAAATTTTAAAAAGCCAACATGATCTGGGGTGATCAACACACCTGGTCAGCTTTTTAAGACCAAGACCCCTATATCCAGCTGAGTGCAGGCGTTCCTTCAGTCACTCGGCACAAACGCTTCATTTAAATTACTGATTAATATCACGATTCTGAATACTCGACTCCGATTGGCGGTTGAAAGCACGTGTTCTTTTTTGTTTAATCACCGTTCTGTGTTGATGTGTTGTCTATAACTGTAACCAGAGTAACATACAGGGGAATTCACTAGGGGTTTTTTTGGTTTGCAATTTGGGGGGAAAAAAGGGCCGAGGTATGAGATTGGTTTGACAAATTTGGGTAAGGGAAGATGGGAGAGCAGAAAAAAAATAAATTTAAAATAAATTTAAGCACAATTAGAATTCCAACATCTGGATCATTAGTAGATACGCCGCACATATGCACTCAATTCACACACACACACACACCTCGCTTTCCCATACTCTCCAACAAATGTAGTTACAGCACTACTGTGTATATGAATAAGATTTCCTGTGTATATTAAAATCTATAATAAATATATACTAAAAAAAGGTTTATTTTATGCATTTTCTTGTGCACAATGGTGGTGGTTTTATCTCGTCAAATGCTCCCAGGTATTCATGTTTTAAGCAGGACGATTCACAGCTTGATGTGTTCTAGACAATTTGAATGCACTTTGCAGAGGCCAGCATCGGGGGGTTCTTTTGCCTCTCCGCCTTGCACTGAAATTGTTAAGCGCACACACTAGACTCGGTCATCTTTCGTTTGTGATCAGGACTGAAATAGAATTAGTGCCACTTCTACTTATTAAAAACGGTCAGCATTAATTTGGGAATTGGGAAACAGAAATTCTTTATTTGGGAATGGCATTGACTCGTACACTTGTTTGCAGAATGACATGGTTGGAAGCGATATATGCTGTTAGTTCAATTGAGAGGAAAACAAAACAATAATAAAATTTAAAATAAGGAGGGTTGAGACAATTCTCAAGTTTAGAAAATAATAATTGAATTCCTTGTTTTTAATAATTATTTAACTTATTAGTTAAACAACCGTACACACGGTGTAAAAGGCTGAGATTCATTCGAACGTTTTTGAGAGTCACATTAACCCATACTGCGGAGCGAAAATGTAAAAAAAACTTAAGCAGGGTAACTAAAGACGCAGTCATGGAGAGACAGGAACACACACTCGTTCCGTCATGGTTTATTCCACAGAAAGCCCGTTCATCACATCATCGGTTTATCCACACCAGATATATTTACACCAACATTCAACAAATGTGCATGAAAAACAAGGCTTTTGAGAAAAGTGCACTATCATCATTATAACTTGGCAAAAAAAGGCAGACATGTGGACACTTTTCTTTCAATAAAAGTAGGTCACCTGAGCATGAAATAGTTGATCATTATTATTATCATTAAGGTGATCACAGTGGTTTAAACAGACAGTGAAGCTGTTTCGGTAAAGAAATAAATAACTTGGACAAAATGTTTTTTATTCATAAAACAGAAAGACAGATTGTACAAAGTACAACAGGCAGACTTTAAGATCTTATAAAGATCAGTGTGATCAGACAGTACATCAAACTGTACAGTATTTAACCCCCCCCACAGATGTGCGACACGGTGTAGTAGCGAGTGCACGCACCTCCGTACACATGGCTCAGAGTAATTAGCAAAGTCTCAGCACAACGCACGACAGGAAAGAACAAGGAACGTGTGGGTGAGAGAAAAACGGTGTGTGGTGCAGGTGTGAAAGGTTAGAATAAATGAGCTGGTGTTACATACGGCTTTTGAAGGTCCAACTGACTGTTCGGATCGGTCACTGCAACGCAAAAAGAAAAAAAAAGAAAAAAGGTCAGGGGGGCCGGCAGCTCAACACAAACAATAATACTGTTCGCACACACACACACACACACACACACACACACACAAAAGGACGGACGCGCACGAACACACGATGAGTATAATACCTCATTATCTGTCTGTTTTACAAGTTTCAGCTTCTCTAGCTCAGTGGCTCCAACACTTTCCATATCGAAATCATCTGTCTAGATCTACTATATAGACAAATGTAATCCCCCATTTACTTTTATAATAACTTTCACTCTAGGAATATATTTCCTTTAGGTTCTGGTCAGGTACTTGTGAAAAAAAAAAAATGGAGGTTTTCTAATTCATCTCAAAGATGTTCAGTATGCTTAATGGTCAGAACTCTGTTTTAGAAGATCTTCCACTCCAACTAATGTCAACCGTATAGTCATAAAGATCCTATTTCAAGCGCTACATTATCTACTATCTGCTACTGTATCTGGAGGCATTCTATACAATTGTGTGCCTCTGGCATGTCAAATAAGAAACACGTACGGCTGGAAAAGTCAAGTGTCCCAATACTTTTGCCAATAGACTATCTATACAGCGATTTTGTTTGTGACTAAATACTAGTGGAACACATCCAAGCGTCCCACAAATGTACTCGAGGATACACCTCCCAATCTGACTAATCCCACCCTCTCAGGCAGCACATTTCATTAACAAGTAAGTTACAAGTAAGAAGTTACACACCACCTGTTCCAGCAGGGCTGCAATAAGAATTGTGCAGAATTCAGAATTAACCACCTGTAGACATAAAACGCTGACTTACATGAGAAATGTTTTGCTTGTTGCCTTTACACCACCGATTGGTATTCGCCGGATGATGACGGAGGAGTTTTTGGGGATTAGAGCCACATCATCTGTGTATTCTGTGGGAAAGAGGAACAAAACACACACAAAAAAAAGAAACAAGATTTACTAACGTACAAAGATTCCACACAGACCTGAAACTTAAGATCAACCGTCCAAGCCAGGAATTCGTTCTCATTTGACTATTTTGTTAAAATTCTGAGCTCCACAAGAGCAAATGTTTTAACGACACATTTATAGTATTTTCATGTTTACACCCAAAGCTCTCAGATTGGCACCAATGGAATAAAAAAGAAATCGCTGTACGCTCGGCGATAAGTGCAAAGGAACACCTGTACACCTTTACACAAATGAACAAAGTGAGGGAAATTCACCCTCCAATAAACGAGTGTCGGATCTTAACAGTTTGGCCGCTCTCCTCTGACTCCGCTCACTGGGTGTTTTTGTTTGTTTTTTTGCACCACTTTGCATGTAAACTACCCACTGTTTTTTTGCCAATAAAATCCCAGCTTCTATTAATTCCCCAATATACTCGACTGGGTCTCTCTGGCAAGGACCACCATGACCAGCTTGGTTTATCACACACACTGCATGAGCAGCACTCTCTTCATGTTGTGTAACATTGCACACGTCGTTTTATTGTGTTGCGCCGGAAGAGTGTGTGTGTGAGGTTTTAAGTGCTCCATCTGAGCAGTGTGTGTTCACAATCTAACAGGAAGGGGCAATTCAATGCTGGCTAACGTGACTTTAAAAAACACTAATTCATAACTCATTCATGTGTAGTGCTTTTACATCAAAAGTACAAATCCCTGAGTCACTAGTCAACATCCAGACTTCTGTCTTCACTGCTGAGTCACGATTTTCTTTTTCCGGAAATCTAAAACACTAACGTCCGACAGCAGGTTCTGGCCTGCGAGAACATGCGACCACCAAACAACATGGTCCTGGTTTTCATTTGGACATTTTTTTTTAATCGCGAGAACAAACACTCATCACGATATCGCTGTGTATAAACCCTCTTCCGTGTTTTGAAGGTAACCGGAAATGTCCACGAACCAAAGACGTCACTTCCTCGCAGGAACGAATGGCCGGTCGGAATTATTTCTATTAAGTGTGTGGAAGACGTTTTTTTTGTTGCCTTCATTCGAACTAGGTGAAGACACGAGCCTATTTTATTATAAACACAGCAAATGTGCTTGCAGTGAAAGATCTCCTGCTATTGAGCTCCAACCAATATATATATCGCCACAAAATCTAGTGGACCATCTTCCCGGAAGAGTGGAGAATTTTATAAGAGCAAATAGGGACACTGTGGGATGGGATGATCTGAAGGGAGGGAATGATTTGTCAGGTGTAAACAAACTCTTGGTCACAGAGAGCAGGAAGATCTTAACTAGGTAAGACAGTTGTGTGTGTAAGGGAGATCTTACCTTCTTTAGTCTGGGCGTTGGTGATCTGGAGGTCGCAGTCTGCAGCCTTTAGCTTCTCCCTGCCCATGATCTGGCGCTTCAGCTCGCTCACGGTGATGTGCAGCCCATCGAAAGTCACCGTGTCGTAATTAAGTTTAGAAGAAAACTTATAATGAACACAAGACATGTTTTTTGGGTTTCGTTTTTCTTTTCTTTTTAAACACACAAACGTTTGTCAGATCAGAATATCCACTTTATCAAAACACAATGACCTAACGCTTCCTTCACTGCTGCTCTCTCTCTCTCTCACGCCAAAGGCCTACAATCACCCATTTAAGCCCAAAGCCCAAGAATTAGCAGCTAAAGAAAACCCGCAGGTGGTCATGCCGGATCCAGAGACGGTTCATGAGCACAAAACACTACAATCAGTCCGGGATAAGGAGCGATCACAGCGGGGAGCGCCCACGGTTCAGGCTCCCAGTGTCCATCAACGCGTCCGAGCTCGAGCGGCGTGTTTTCACCGCGTCAGATCGCAAGTCCAACCTTAGAGACAAACGCACGTACTCCAAAAAATACTCCAAAAATAAGTCCAGTTGTTCACAGAGTGTCCTTTAAAGTATAAAGATCAATAAAGAAACTCCTGTAGTGGGAAATCCAACAAAAAAAATACAGGTGAAGGAAAAACAAAGCGGGAAAAGGCCTAGATTAGTGCGGCTAGGGAAACTAGCAGCAAGCTAAACATGGAAACGGGCTAAAACACGAAAGAACAAAAACAACAAAAATGACCAGAAAAAAAAACAAAGAACAATAAATACAATATCTAAATGCTTATCAATTCGTATATTATGTAAACCAACGCTACATTATATAGTCTGTTTTATTTAAAGTAATACCATCCTCAACGGGAGCGCGCCTTACACCGAACAGGCCGCTCGATCAACGGGGTCACTTGTGCACAAACGCAGGGGCGACGGCATCGACGTCATAAACATGAGACGAACGCCACAGGCCTCTCTTACTCGTAATTTCCTACGAGGAAAAGAAAGACAACAACAACTCGGAGTTCGTGCTCGTAGATTCAATAATGGGCTTCTCTTCCTTCACGAGTTCAGCAATTGAAATCATCGAATCATCATGGCTGCCAAATAGCATGAGCACAACCCACTCGCTGGTTTCTGAACTGGGAAATCGGAGCGCGTTTTGGGTTTTTTTGTTTTTTTTGTGCGTGACGTCATTTAACGAGCCACAACGTGCGTCATTGTTTAGGTCTAAACCGCCGCCATTTTGATCTCATTATTGCAATCACGAATTTAACAATAACAATCACAACACAGATACAACAAAAAGAAGAGGAAGAGAAACATACATTACGAAATAATACAAAATCCAACATTTGTCACCGTCAAACATTAAAGTTTTTAACAATGGATTTAAGAATATTATACGTTTTGGAGGCATTTGAGTTAAAAAGTTGTGACATGTACCTTAAAGGAAGTAAACAGGGACTTAATATCATAGGAAAATCATTTAAAGTTTGGTTTACAATGAATAGCTCTGGTTATAGCCTGAGGAGTCAAAGTAACAAAATGGTATAATCAAAATAAACATTCTTAAAGTGCAAATCTGATTTAATAAAGCTTCTTTGATAGTTTTGAAAGAAATACTAGTTTAAATGTCGAAATGATGTCATTCCATGAGCTCAGAAGAGTTCATGATGGAGAAGAGCACCAGAGTTTGGGAATTACATGTTACGACCTTCTAGTTGAAGGCAGCCTTTTCCCAATTTTGTCATTATTATTATTATTATTATTATAGGAATTCTTTCATGGTCTTACAGTAGCAGCCAGGAGGTACATACACACAGATATAAGTGGAAAAACAATAATACATACACTATATTGCTAAAAGCAAAGTTTGCAGACACCAGGTCATAAGGATGATATGTGCTTTTTGAACATCGCATTCCACATGTAGTCCCAATTTGATTTTAGAATCTCCTCCACTCTTCTGGGAAGATGTTCCACTAGATTTGGAAGTGTGCTTGCGGACATTTGTGTTCATCAGCCACAAGGGCTGAGGAGGCCTGGGGGTGCAATCAGTGTTTCAATTCATCCCCAAAGTGTTCAGTATGCTTGAGCTCTATAGCAGGAGACTGAAGATCTTTCTCTCCAAAGCATGTGAAGCATCTGCACAGAGGTCACTTTGTGCAGAAGGGCATCGCCATGCTTTAGGTTTCCAAGTTCAAATAAAGGGAAAATGTTATTATACTGCATCCAACGACGCTCTGTACAATTGTGTGGCCGTTTGTGGTAACAGTTTGGAGAAGAAACACATATGACAGGAAAGGTCAGGTGTCCCAATATTTTTGTTTATATAGTGTGTATGTGCATATTTATGTGCACTTGTCAATTTGCACAAGTGCTATTTGCAATTCAGGTAGATGCAGTAAAGTTCTTTCTATCTATCTATCTATCTATCTATCTATCTATCTATCTATCTATCTATCTATATATATATATTTATCTATATTTATTTGTCACATACATGCAGTGAAATTCTTTTTACGACGGTCCAACATTCAAGCATAAAAGGGAATGGAATATAAAGGGATTAGAATGAGGAAAAATTAACTAAGTAAAAAAGAAGGTATATAAATAAAAAAGTATAAACTATAAAAAATATATGAATATATATGTGAAAATATGTGTATATACATGGCAGTAAACCAGTAAAATTTCAGGTGAATAATATCTATTTAATAATCTCAAAATAATGAAATACATCAAACTGCTTCATAATCAATAATATCATGCTAAATTCCTCCAACAGAAGAAGCCAATGAATCAGGTAATGTTTCTTATATGTTTCTTTATATTAATCTATCAATAGAAACGTTGGAGGACATACAACATTTTCCAGGCCCAAGCTATGGAAAAAAAGATCCAAAAACGAGCAGAAATCTGAGCATTCTGATAAAGAAAACTACATTTATGCATTTATGAGAGCATCTTTAATGACTTTATTACTCCATACAAGTTTTCATTCTGTTTGTGATTCTCCATATTGTAGTTTGTCTGAACACGGGTCCAGACTTTCTGCTTTCTACATCTATTCTGTATACACAGTGGACACCTGAACAGAAGATTGAATGCTTTTTGAACATCCTGTTGCACAATGTATTCCTAATTTTGCTGTTATAATTCTCTCCACTCTTCTGGGAAGACGTTGTCGGATTCTGGAGCGTGACTGTGCAACGGTTTCTTTACCGCAAAGCAAACATGGAAAAGTGCTAGCTAAAGTGTTTCAGGAAAAGGTACACCTTCACCCGTCGCTTGAAGAGGTATTCAGTATTATATGGGTAAAGTCAGTACTAGTTGGTGCTGCAGTGTCCCAGTGTCTTCTGTCTCATGTTGCCATTTCTTGCACTAAATGTCCCACAAATGCACTTAAAGCCTTGCAAGTTCTGTGTCGTGTGTTCCTTTTTTTGTGCACTTATATTGAAACTTGGTCCTAGAGCAATGCTGTGTCATTTCACTGTGTACTCTATATGGTTGGAACGACAATAAAAGCCGACTTGACTGGTGCGTTCTCCTGCAAAGACAAGGGTGTTATTAAAAATAAATAAATAAATCAATCAGGTACTGATGTAGGTGAGGAGGCCTGGGTTGTAGTCAGCAGATCAATTCCGCATATACACAAGGGTTAATTGCTCTATAGGACGGGATGTTCCACTCCAATCCATTGTAAAGCATATATTCATGGAGCTGGTTTTGGGTCTTCAGGTTCAAGTGAAAGGAAAATTTCATGTTACTGCATCTATAAAAATCCTATACAATTGTGTAACTTTTTGGTAACAGCATGAAAATTTGCATTTCAATACTTTCAGCCACTCGGTAAATGTCCTCAGTTTGCACACACACGTTGGACAATCTGTGTAAATGGGCTTAAACCTAGAACGGCAAATGTTTTGATATATGCGTTTGAGACCTCTGCACCACCTGCATTAATTTATACTTTTCTCAAAAACCTGTTGTATACAATCTGAGATTGTCTCCTGCCCCCTGTTGGATTTATCAATGCTCTGCAGTCATTAGGCTTCAGGCAGGTTTTTTTTTCCAATATGGCTTCCTTCATGGAGTGACTCATCAATTTTTTATTTTTTTTGCAGGGACATCTTTGCTGATTTTGAACAAGTTGTTACTAATTTTTTTTTTAAATATGAGCATGTACTATTTTGAAGCAACAAAATTTATATTTTGGTACAGAATGTGTATTGCAAAATCCTGTTACATGTGTATTAAATATGATACAGCAGGTATATAAAGTCATTTAGCTTAGTCATCAATACAATGCATTTCAGGATGCCATCTGCATTATTCCTTAAAAAAGTTCTTATTTATTAAACTAATTAAAATTTTCAACGTCATTAAAATTATTTTTAACCGGATCCAGTCTAGTGGAAATAAAATATTCCTGTGATTTTTTTTTATACATCCAACCTAAGGTTGTAGCTCGGTAATGTGTCGTTTCAGTAAAACATTTCAAATGATCATAATGTTAACCAATTCAGAAAAGAAATTCAGAACACAGTTTTTTGTATGTATTTTTTTAGATGCTTATGGATGGCAATTCAAGTGATTTGGAGCAGATGAGTGATGAGGATTTTACATTCCAAATACAATCATCAGTTTTTGGTATTAAACATTGTTGTGGTCAGTAAATTGCCATAAATGCCCAATGTATCAAAAAATAAAGTAAAATCACATTTGTAAATGGTAATCAACATAATTTTTTTTAAAAGACCCAGTAAACACTTGAATTTCCAGTCCATGTCAGGCTACACACGGTGAACTAGTTGCTTAAATGCACATATCAAATCAGGTTTATATACGAGGTGGTATCAAAGTTTTGAGACTAATGATGGCGTTATTATCGTGGTCAGCAAGTTAGAACAAAGAGCAAATTCTGCGTGAAACTGGGCGAATAGGACAAGGCCGTGTAAACGAGAGCTCAACTCCAGAAAATGTCCAAATCATTCAGAAACATGTGCATGATGATCGTCGGGAAACGATCCACCCAATCTCAGTTGCACGGCCAAATCTTCTCGCCAGATTCGGCTCTCGCTACATGTTTTTGCTATTCTGAAGGTGATCGTGTGTAAAATAAAAACAAGTTATTATCCAGTGAGTGAGAACAGATAATCAATCGCATGTTTGCTAGTAGAAGATCGAGTCTGTAGTGCAGATCTGCCTCTCAGGGCAGATCTGAACCCAAAAAGTCACCCAAAAACAGGACAATGGAACAATGACGGTTACAATGACATCATATTGTGATGAAAAAAAAAAAAAAAAGGGAAGAAAAAAAAAAAAGACAAATAAAGCGAAGAGACCGTGATCAATGTTAAACTTTTATTTATTTATTGCGGGTTGCACCCGGGTTTATACAGCTTTGTATTCTGATATTAAGATCAGAACATTACAAACAGTTAATCAGTCTACAAGTAGAGGCAACAACAACAACAACAAAAAAAGCTAAAAACCTATTCTACGGTTTTATTCCACTTAAATCGGGCACTAAAAATCGAAAAACCAAGCAACAAAGAGTGGGGGGAGGAGGGGGGGCAGCGTTAGAGGAAACATTCATCACTACAAGAAGGTCTACTTGTGTTATTATTCTTCCACTAAATATTGTTAACAATGACCGTTACAAATCAGGATTGTCCTTCAAAAAAAAAGTGCAGTTTCCCCCCCAAGCTAAACACATCGATGCGAGAGACGATGACGGTTCTGAACGTGGAGGAGACCCTCCTGCTCGCTCAGGTCGGTCCTGCTCCGCGCTCTCACCATTATTTTTTTTTCATTTTTATTTTAAATCTTTGTATGTTTCAAAAACAGTCCTAGCGAAGCAGTGTGCATATCGAGGATGCGCGCGTTTGTGTGAGCATAAAACCAAAACAATGTGTTTTTAGTTTGAAAAGTTTTTTTTTGTACGCTGAGGAGTGTCAAGAAGTCGCGAATCAATACTCCAACAATAACGAACACTAATAATGCTCCAAAGTCTGCTACAACTGGCCCGCTTTATTTTTGGAGAAAAGAAAAAGAATAAAATAATAATAATACGGCTGTCAGTCATGGCACGTGTGATCGAATGATTTTTTTTTTAATCATTATATTTTTTTTTTCTTAAAAAAAAAAAAAAAAAATCCACTTGGGATTTTTGTTTTTTATTCGTATTTGTTATTAAGCATAAACACGGTATTCTAATGGAAGCCTCGTCCTTCGCTGCATAGACGTTCTCCGAATGTTCTCCAGGATGGAAGAAGTTTCTCGTTCGGCCTCTTTGTGCTGGTTTGTAGTTTTTTTTTTTGTTTTTTTGTTTTTTTTTTTTCTCTAAAGCTTTTAGGGTTTCAAGAATCGGAAACGACGACAACCGACGGCGAGACGCTCTCACAGTTTAAAGTCGAAAATTGCAAACAGTAGGAACGATATTTAAAAAAATAAAAAGGAAAAATAATATTAATGAAAAAAAAAAAAAAAAAAAAAAAAAAAAAAAAAAAAAAAAAAAAAAAACACACAGCTGACAGGATCACTTAGAAACAAATCAGTACAAAAGTAGAATGTCTATGCCAGATCCCGCCAAACCCAGATTCCCCCCCAAACCACCCACTCA